>NDGN011543294.1:9893-45189 GCA_002564285.1 Tympanoctomys barrerae
AGAGAGAGAGAGAGAGAGAGAGAGAGAGAGAGAGAGAGAGAAAGAGAGAGACAGAGAGAGAGACAGAGAGAGAGAGAGAGACTACAGGAGCAGCAAGTGGCTTGAGGGGGCTCGAGGGTCAGGGCCAGAGAGGTGCAAATCATTAAACTGGCAACATGCAGTCCGCGCTGCCCCCCAGATCTCTCAGAGGTGTGGAGAGAGTCATGCTGGACATGGTGGTGCCCCAGCCTCGCCTCCAGGCCCTGTGGCTCAGGGAGCAGGGTCCACGATTGAGGCCCCCCTGGGCAGAGAGATGTTTGGAGAAGACAGGCACTGACCCTCTCTCTTGAGCAAAGAAGCCTCCAAGGTTTTGCTACATAATTCACGCTGCTTTAAACTATGAAACTGTGAGCTAAATAAAGCCTTCTTTCCTTCATTTTAAGTGTTAGGTATTTGTCCCAGCAACAAGAGAAGTACGACTGAGACAACTGGCATAACACTATTTAAGGCAGTATCTGATGTTTTGAGGTCAGTGCCTCAGTTGTTGTTGTTGTTGTTGTTCTCCTCCTCCTCCTCCTCCTCCTCCTCCTCCTCCTCTTCTTCCTCCTTCTTCTTCCTGAATTTAGTACACGATCCCAGGGTCTCATTATGTAGATTGGACTCATAGCAAGCCTCCTGTTTTCAGCCTCCCAGGTGCTGGGATTACAGGAGTGTGCACCATGCCCAATCTCTATGTCTGCCTCACTGAAGCCCAGCCCCTGTGTCTGCCTAAGCAGGTGCTTTAATCCGCTGAACTATTTGGCTGGCCCTAGTGCCTGAGTTCTGATGTATAATGCTTTATGCCCTGAGAAGCAGTAGACAGTGATCTCAGGACTGATCTCAGCCGGAGAGTGTGGCTACCCACCTCCTGGCCACGAAAGGTACTTGGATGCTGTTAGGTGGGGCCTAGCGGACCTCTGCTTTGAAAGCTACACACCAGCACTAGGCTGGACTCCTTTGCATTGCTTAAAGCCAGGGGAGGGAGGAAGGAAAAGTCCCAGCCAGCTCTGTGCATATCGCTACACGGAAGCAGGGCGAAGTTTGGCCAAAATGGAGCCAACTGCTCTCCTTTCGAGGAGACTCGTCCACATGGTGCTCACAAAGCCACATTTTCCTACGTGTGGAGATAGGAAGCCCTTGCAGAAAAGATAATAAGTGGCCTAATTCATGAACACATAAGAAACCCACAATCTGATGGATGGTACTACAATAAGGCCAGGCAAGGGATGAAGATGTAGGAGAAGGGGAACTTGTTAAGAAAATGTTGGTGTGACAACTACATGACAGAACCAGTAATGTGGAGATTAGGAGAAAGAGCTATTTTTCCTTTCATTAAGAAAAAAAAAATCGTTACTCTAATTGTAGGTCTTGGGGGCTGCAGTATGATAATTCCTGCTTATACCACGAAATGGGCAAATCACGTGTCTTCACGTCCTTGCACATTTTGGTTCTACTTTTGATTGACATGTAGCAGCCGCACACTTCTATGAAGTAAGGCACGATATTTCATGGAGGCACGAGTCTGCCTGGTGCATCAAGGATCAGGAAGCGACAGCCTGACTGGAGAAGAGGGCAGAGAGCAGGGAGCAGGCAAGTCATGCGCTGGTGTGAGGACAGTGGACAGAGGATGGGGAGGCGGAGGGCTGCGACCTGACTCATCTTACGCAGCTTGCTCTCTCTGCTGTTGTGCGCTGCCACTGAGCAGCAGAAAGGGCGGAACCAGGATGACTGTCCTGGGGCGGGGCGCCGGGGAAGAAACAGGGCCTGGGAAGAAACGAAGAAAGCTCAGAGGTGGGGGGGATCAGTGAGGTGAAGAAGGTCAGGCTTCCTCTGGGGTCTGGGAAGTGCGACCAGGAATGCGGCCTGCTAGACGCACTGTAGGACCGAGAGGAGGACGGAGGCAGGCGACCCCATAGCTTTGGTTCTGAGCAACTGACAAGATGAAGCTGGCATTGGGGTCGGAAATACATGAGCGATACAAGTTGGGAGTGTGAGAAAATTGGTCGTTTAGATTTAGATGATTTAGATTTGAGAAGCCTATTAGAAGCCCAACTTGAGAAGGCAAGTAGTCAGAAAACTGTTCACTCCTGGTATGCAGAAAAAAAAAATATATATGTAGGAGGCATGATTGACAAATAGAATAGAAGTTTAAACTTTACAATTATTACAATAAAAAACCCACAGTGCCATGAAGTCCCTTCAAAATCTCCCTGCCTCACCGCAGATGTACTCACTCATGGCTCTCGCCACTCCCTGAAGCAGTTCTTGAAATCTCCCTTGCGCGTGCCTTTCGCTGCCCTGCTGTGGTGTCTCAGCATCCTGAATCCAGGCAAACCGCCTGCTTGCATGGCAATGTTGACTTTGGGCAAGAGCGAGAAGCTGCACTGGGCCAGCTGGATGAATAGGGATGCCTGCAGTGTTTTCAGAAGCTGCCTTGCCACGGGATGCCACTAAGCAACAGTCTTCACCATTATTTTGACCACATCTTATAAAGACAATGAGAAAAATTTCCAGAATGTCTTGAGGCAGAATGGTGGGGTACCAGTGTTCAAAGAGGGGGAGTATTTTGAGTGAGATTAATGGCAATGTGTCTTGTACCATCAGAAACTTTCAAAATTTAAACGTTCACTGTGTTTCGTGTATATTGTTTACCCCTTGCACTGTACATCTATACTTGAGCTGTTGACATGGCAACTGCCTTTGAAGTCTACAACTGGGGATGGTCACCAAGGGGAGCATGGTGCTAGAGAGAAGCGCAGAGCAGAGTTCTGGCCTCCTCCCTCCCGTGCCTGACTCTGCTTGCAAAGCTTTGCTGTCTTGACCTCAGAAATATCTTTTGTTCCGACTTCTGCAGAGTCGCGCATCACCTGCACCCCACGGAGAAGCATTCACATCACACCTATTTCAATGGAGTCCCTCACCAGCTACAAAATGAGCAGTATTCATTTTTTAGTCATGCCTTCACTGCTGTTTTCTGGGTTAGTTTAAACTTTTGGCTTTTCAAGTCTTCTCAACGGAAGAGGCCTGCTGGTAGCCCTCCCTGCTACTAGTCTCTTCCTTCCATTGATATCAGAAGGACTACCTTAACCCAAAATTTGATCATGATAGCTTTTTATTTAAAAAAATGCTGTGGCTTCTCACTTATTACAGTTTAAAGTCAGGTAGTTCAAAACTTTCCAAGCTGGTCCAAACTATTTCCGAGCCTCTTCTCCTTCCTGGCCTCTTGGCTCATTGGTCATCAGCCACACGTGTCTCTCTGTTCCATGTTCTGAAAGCGCTGTCCTTGCCTGTCACAGTCAGCAGAGGGTCCTCTTTAGCTTTCCCGCATTCAGTCTTTATTCTGACTCTTCCAATTGGACAACTCTCCTTCCCCCTTTTTCCCTCTGAGTCACCCCCATTCACAACCGACTTTCAGCGGGCTTTGCACTTAGCTCCAGATTTTCATCTCTCCTCTGGCCCAATTCAACTCTTACTCACTCCTGTACCAGCTCAGGATGACCTCCTGTGATTCCCAGGCACTTACCGTATCTCTTCAGGAGATTACAGACTCCTTTAGGGCAAAGACCTAAACCAAACCAAACAAACTCAAACCCAAATCAAAACCACAATGAAGCCAAGCCCCACATTTCGTTCTATCCTTATAGCAGTAAGGTGCACAGCACCATCTTAATAAATACTTTTCTGAATTGAGTTAAATATACTGAACCTACTTCCTATTTTAGCAGGGTCATAGATCAGGTGGGTCACTGAAGGCTCCAGCACATGCTCTGTATAGCTCTGCTGCCGGCTGTTTCTGGGTACACAGCTCCCACTGCTCTTAAATATCTCTTTGTTATAGTTATAACTCAAGGACCAGATGATGTAGGCTATGCCAGCGTTTATTTATAAAGGTACAAAAAAATATGGCCACCTGAGTGAGCATGTAGCTTTGTGTATGATGAGTGTGACACCAGTTCTTGTAATTTGGGAAATTCAAAATGAATAGATATTGCTTATGGGATAATTCTAGAAGGAAGCTGGCTTCATCCCAAGGTGCTGGGTATTTTTGAGTATTATTTAGTTGTTATTGACACAGTTGAAAATTTAGCTCAGAGATCCAGCAGAGAAAGAGAGACAGATCTTCCTTAGACGCCTAGGGCAAGAGGAACAAAGCAGCTGTAAATAGCTCAGCAATCAGTGCTTCCTATTTTGAATAAGTGTTTGCAAGGAGAAAAAAAATCCCTTCATAAAAATAACTAACACCCATTGAGCTTGACAATTTACAAAACACTTTCACATTTAATATTTTATTAGGCACACCAACAGGCTTGCAAATAGATATGGAGAAGATCTGACTTATTGATATGATCTGACTTATATAATTGGAGAATTAATGAGCTGAGATACCAAGAAACCGGCACGGATAACCTAGATAGGGAGTGGAAGCAACCGAGTGAGACAGGAGTCTTTCCATATTGCCAGTACTTTCTGCAGTGCCGCATACTGTCCTCAAAATAATGGATGTTTTTGAAGCATCCCTATGGATTCATCTAAATATTCTCCCTCTTCTCTCTCTACTCTCTTTTCAAATTAAGAATTCCATGGAGACACTACCACTCATTCATATATTTGCCAGCAAAGTGTAGGCAATATGGGCTGTTTTTTGTTGTTGAACTTTAAAAGGTGATTTAATAAATAAATAAAAATAAACTGAGAAGAATACCTAAACTAGTTCTTAAGTTTCTAATAGAGTCATAAATGTCAGAAAGTGCTAGGGATGATTTATTGTGCTGTTATTATAAGTGACTGGGAAGCTTTCAGCACTGTCCTTGCTAATTTCTAGCAGCTGCATTAAATCAGAAACTCTATTACCTATTATAAAACCATCAACCTATTTTTCCACAAATGAAGTGCAACACCTGATGATGGGCGTCTGGAGCTGCTCGCTACTGTACATGTTGACCTCATCTTCGGCCTCTGCAAGGAAAACAAAGACAAGCCAGAGGTGGTGACGTTGGTCACACTGAGTGTTGAGGATGAGCAAATGGCTGCCTGGTTTTTAATAGGAGATATCACTGATGGGAAAAATAGCTCCTTTTACCCAAGTCTACCTTTTTAAGAGAACAGGAACAGGGATCATCAGTTCTGTGTTCTTGGATTCAGACATTTCCTCAGCTTCAATATGACCAGCCCTCTAACCGAGCCCAGAGCCCGCCCGCTCTATAAGACAAGAACACATAATCAGCTCCATTAGCATCTCCTGGGCACTGCTTGTCCTCCGGATTCGTTCTGACTGTCTATTGCTTTATATCTCCTAATACCAACCCTGCTGCAGCCAAGTAAGCGAACGCTTTCCCTTGGGTGACTGGAAGATTCCAGAGCAGACAACTTTACATCTTTGAACACAACTTTGATCTTAAGTTCCAAGACACAGCTTGGCAGGTGTGGTTTAAGTGCAGTGTGATGAAAGAGACTAGAGGCCTCTACCTGCATGATAGTAATTTTTCTTTTTCTTGAAAGAAGAAAATGATCGTCTACTGATTGCAGGAGGAGTTAGGTGAAGAGTCCCAGGAATGAGATGATTGGAAAAGACTTTTTGAAAGGATTGATATGATTGGGGAAGGTCTGGAAAATGAAAACAGAATTATGAGTTCGCTGTGAGTAACGGAATTCCGCGGAGCCGCATGACTTCGGGGATGGAAGTTCATACCGGAATCAGTCTGCTTGAATGTATCTTTCACTGTGTACCTTCTCGGTGGCAAGTCCGGGAAAGCAAAACCTTAGGCAAAGTTGGAGTCTGATGAGATTTAGGATGAAAACACTGATGAGCAAGAGAGTCTAAGATGCAAGAATAGGTAAAGCAACACACTCTGAAACCCACACTGATTTTGGAAGACAGGGAAGAGAGCAATGTCTCATGAATTGAGGGCTGGTAGGTGTTAGTGGTCGGGAAGTCCCAAGGTGGTCAGATGCGCACAGCAGTGGGGACATCAGACAAGCGAGCTGGAGGCAGGGGTGGTGCTGCCAAGCATATTAGACTTAGGAATTTTGATCATGGTGGGAAGAGCCACACATCGTGACAACGCCTGCTTCTTCTCAGCCAGACTGACATCATGAACTCCAGGAAGTTCTTTAGCATGGGACGATATCGATCTTAAAATTTAGGCCAGGGTGGAGCTTAAGGTTGGAATGAAGAGCCCTCAGCAGAGAGCAGGATAAGATTGCCCAGGCAGGCTCCGGCAGCAGCACACACGTTGATTAAAAACAAACAAGCAACAAACACGAAGCTGTCCTACTCGCTGGCGCTGCTCAGCGCAGAGTGATTGCTGGAAGCCGAGTGCCAGGCAGGCTGCGAGGCTCTCCGGAGCGCTGGGTGCTCCTGTCCAGGGTGCTGTGTGGTAGACAGCTACTAGGAGGAAAGGTTGCCCTCTTTCTACCAGCTCAGTGCTGAGCCAGGGCAACCACCTCTGATCTGTGATGTAAGTTCAGACAGTCCCTCAGTTTCTCAACCAGAGAAGGCACAGGACTACCGCTTCCCAGGAAGGTCTCAGACCCAGTGAAGGACAAGGATGGGCCTGTTCTTAGTTCTGTTTTTGTTCAGCAGCAAACAGAGCCACTTGTCAGGCTGAGAGTCTGTGCGCATAGCCACTGCAGCAAGAGTGTGAGAGAGGGTAGAAAGAGATGGAGGACAAAGACATTAAAAGGAAAATGTCACTGTTTCCAAATGCCATATTATTTGACAGTTATTCTTTATGTTGCAACAGCTGCTTAACATGACAAACGATGGCTCTAATAAAGATGCACACGAGGAGATGCAGCACCAGAAAATGAAGAATGGAGCATTCTGTCCTGACATGCTGTGGGACATACTCACCCGCAATGCACAGGTCCTTGGGAACTAAGTGTCGCCCGTTGCTCTCAGACACTCCTGTAGGGGGATGGCCCTGTGTCAGTCGGGTTTCACTTGTAGAAAGCAGAATGCACTGCAGCTAGCTTTGGTAAAAAGCTGTTAGTCTGGAGCAGCATGCAGAGGGCTGACGGAGCAGGCGGGCCTTCCAGAAAGCCCTCCCGCTGCACCGCTGCGGCCAGGGGTCTGTGAGCTCCTGCTGTCAGCCGAAACACTGTCATCTCCTCCAAACAAAGCCACTGCCTCGTGTTACTTCTTTTACCACTGGGACACAATACGGGGCACCCACTAATGAGAGGAAGAAAGGTTTCGTTTGGCTAGCAGTTTGTAGAGTCCGCCGTCTGCTGGCTCCAGAGGAGGGCAGCACTGCAGACCACAGACATGTCCCGAGGCAGTGGCAGGAAGAAGAGAAAGAGACCAAATGATGAAGGAGGGAGATGGACTGTCCCAGGCCATACCCGGTGACCCTCCTCCTTCTCCCGGGCTTCACTTCCCAAGTTGTATTTAGCAGTACCTCATCTGTGGACTATTCCACTAATGAGAATCACCCTCCCACAGTCCAACCACCCCGCAAGAGCCCACCTATGAGGGCATGGGGCTTTCAGGGGACTTCTATTTAGCTGTACCTCATCTGTGGACTATTCCACTAATGAGAATCACCCTCCCACAGTCCAACCACCCTGCAAGAGCCCACCTATGAGGGCGTGGGGCTTTCAGGGGACTTCTAGGTACAAATTGTAACAGCCACCAAAATGCAGAAGCAGCAGTATTAGGAGATTGTTGCCCTTGAGGGCCTGTTGACTAGGGAAGCCACGTCACGTCTGCCTCCACAGCTTGCAGTTAGCAGTAATCATGCCTCAGACAAATCTCATTGGCCACGCGCAAAGCATATACCTGCCTGAGTAACCAGGATCAACGTGAGCGCACCCGTCTCTCTCCATGGGTATCAGGAACAGCAAGTACTTTAGTTGTTGAATTCCTTACACTTTTGCCACTGAAGAGCAAATCTTCTATGGTAATGTCTGCCAAGGGGAATAACATGAGGACAGCAGCAGCGTGGTAGTTCAAGGTGTAGAGGCTGGGTTAGGGCTGATAAGGTTGAGTGGTTGGGGGCTACTCATATCCATATTTGGAAGTAGGTAATGAGGCCAGTACTTGTATTGTTTGGAAGAAGGGAAGAAATAAATTCCTGAAGAAGGAAGGAAAGATGAGGTAATGACAAAGCAGCCCATCCTCAGCCCAAGCCTGCCATGGACAAGCTCTCCCTGGAGTTCTGATTGCCAGGTATCCTTGTACCTCACTTACTCTCCCGTCAATTCTGTGCCATCTCCAAAGGGGAGCAAGACTCTCAGCCAATGGAAGCTCTTCATCGGGGCCATCCCAGGACTCTGTTTGTAGTAGATGTTTCAGGTTAAGAAAAACCATAGTGTGAAACATATTAGGCCTGAGAAAAACCTGGATTATGGCAGCATTGGACGCATGGTTTGGATGACACTGTGCAAAGAGAGGGTATGGCTGTGAGGGCTTGATGATTTGCACACGACACTAGTGGGCTCATTAAGACCCACTCTAATTCGTTTCAGTACATCAGAAGCATACACAGTAGCTGCCACCATACAGCAGTGAAGAGCAGGAACGCAAATGACCCAGAAACTTACATGCAACCTCCTGGGAAGGCTACTCAGTGTTCACCAATGACCTGCTATGTACAAGTATTATAAAGAGCAACATAGTATTTTGTTTTAGTCCTTAAAATAGATCATTCATGGACATTGTCAGAGCCGTCAGCTGGCAGAATCTTTTTACCACTGACAGTAAAAGATGAAGATTCTGCCTTCTGTCTCACCAGAAGAGAAAGAGTTCTTTATTATAGCTGGCCACCGCATGTAAGTGATTGAAAGGCCTGTACCACTAGTGTGTGAGGAGCAGGAGGAGATGCAGCTCCGTCACTCCGCCCAGGAAGCAGGTGGTCTTCTCCTGGGACAGGACAAGAAGCTTGTAGTACAGGTTCTAATTGGCAATGACTTAGAAGAAACGAGAAACCAGGGCAGTGAATTTACAAATGCCAACACCAAGAAATAGAGATATAGAGTCAGTCCTAACAGCTAAGATAATGGAGGCTAAGTTGAGTAGAAGCTGCTGGAAAGGGGTTCAGTGAGGGTGCAAGATTTAAGTGAGGTCTTGCAGGAAAGGCTGACCTGGGCCTGGCAGAAAGGAAAAGTAATACATGTGGGAGGACGAAACAAGGCAGGGAAAATGTAAGTAGAGGCAGTAAAGGATGATGGGCAGCGATGAGTGTTTTTAGGGTACTCGTGGGAAAAAACTTGATTAAAAGTAAAAGTTTAAAAGCTAGATAAGAAGTAGGATTTTTATTATAAAGAGCCATGGTTGTCCACATAAATGATTTTGAATACACTCTGTAGATCCTTACAGATACCAACATTTCAAAGTAGATCAGCCTGATTTTGTCCATATTCAAATATCTGATTCTGGACTTTTTGGATTATGAAGACATCTTGAACTTCTTTCATTAAATTTCATTTTATCATTTGTTATGGGATATGGTCTTGCTGGGAGGCCTCAAGCTCCTGGTGTCAAGCACCTCTTGTGTGCTAGCCTTGACAGCTGGCCGTAGGGGCATGTACCACAGCGTCCAGCTAGCTTGATCCCTTTTTAAACTGAAGAACCAGTTTGTTGTTTGTCTGTTTTCGAAATCTATCTTCCCTTTGTATTTGTATTGGTAGGATTCTCGTAGCAGCCCACTGTGCACTGCTGTACCACAACCCATGAGCGAGGCTTGTCTTCAGGAAGGCAAAAGGCTAATGTAGTTCTCAGTTCTGTGGGTTCTGGAGAGCTTGGTGCCAGGGCTGCTCTTCTTCAGGAAGGCCTCGTGGCAGACAGCATCACAGCTGTGGCCCCGGGAGTGGAAGCACTCATGAGGTGACACAGGGAGCGAGGAAGGGTCAGGCGCTTTCTGTTTGTAACAGCCCACTCTTTGGGGAACAAATCTGCTCCTACTGGAATCTTTGTGAGACAGCATGGACCCACTCCTGAGGCTGGAGTGCCAAGACGCAAGGGCCACCCAGAAGGCCCAGCTGTAGAAGGGCCGTCCCCTGCACCCTGCCACACCATGCACGGAGCTGTGGCCCCTGAGGCTGGGGTGCACCAGGTCTGCGCCGCAGCAGGTCTCGGCATTACGGCACAACTGGCTCAACGTGGTGGCATCTTAGGCCAGAGATTTCTAGAGATGATGGCATTATTTTCCATATGAAAATGGTAGTAAGATCAGTGCAAAAGTGACAAGGGTGCCTTTGGGAGCTTGGAAATGGAATGTGAAAGAAGAGATTGATGGAGGCAGAAGCCAGGGAGGTACAGTGAGGTGGAAAGCAGGAGGGAGGAGCACACGGGCCCTGAGTCCTGGGAGGAGAGGACCAGTGTCTGGAGAGGCCGCAGTGTGGTGTCTACGTATCCATGTCTCTGCACAGAGGTGTGAGATACCCAAAGAATCATTACAGCGTAATTTATGCACAAAACAAAATACATGACACAGAAGCTACGTGTACCAAAGGCCAGACGCCAGACAGCAAAGATATCAAGCATTTGCAAGTATCTTTTAAAAAACTAAAAACCATCATGTTTAATGAATAGAAACAAATTTAAAATAACTCTGCTTATTCAAGAAGATAGAATCAATAAATAATTTTTTTTTAAAGAAAAAGAAACAAATGATAGTTTTGTTTCAACAGTGTAATTACCTAAGTGAAAACCATACCAGGAAACATAAGCAGGAGAAGCTTACTAGCAAGGAACACAGTCAGTGCCCGTGGACATAGATCAGTTGAGATTATGTACATAAAGAGAAGAAATAGAAAAAGGAAACAGAAAATTGAACAGAGTCACAGAAAACACAAGGTGTCACCAAGGGTCGCATTTACACATAGCGGGGGCCACAATGGGCAGGAGAGCGACAAGGAGAAGGAGACTGAGGAAGTAGCTTCAGAAATTGAAGGAAGTGTTTCCACGCAGTCAACAAGCCCAGCAAACTCCAGTGGTGGCGAGCACACCGACAGGCGCAGGCACCGTGGAAACAACCCGTGGCGAACAGGCACAGAATCTTGAAAGAAGCGACGGAGGCTGCTTCCTTGTATGCAGGCATCCCTAGCAAGATTAGGAGACGGCTTTTCATTAGAAATAGTGAGCCTGAAAGACAGTAGCACAACACATTTAATGTGAATAGAAAATAAAGTTAATCAAAAATGCTTTAGCCAGCAAAACTAACACTTACATGTGACAGGACAAACGAGAACTGTTCTCGGTAGTATCGGGCTGCCCTGTCTCACTGTCCCGCGAAGCCTGGAACTGACGTCCTAGCGGATGCAGTGTGACAAGTCCACTTTACACACAGCATACTCATAGGAAAGGAGGAACTGCCCTGTGTCTACAGACGGCATGACCGTCCAGGAAGCTGCAGCGAGAGACTCTTAGCACGACTAACAAGCGATCACGGCAAGGTAGTGAAGTTCAGACATAACTCTCCAGTATACCAGTAACTAACAAGTGGAATTTGACATTAAAAACATAGTACCGTTTACATGTGCACCCACCGTAACGAGATGCTCAGCCTTAAATCTAAAAATGTGTGAGACCTACATGGGAAAATATTGTGGAACTCTAATAGCAAATTCATGCATGGGAAGACTAAATACTGTCAAGATGCCAGTTCTTTCCAACCTTGAACACAATGCCGTGTAAAAATTTTAGCAAGTTATTTTGGAGCTATCTATAAACTGGTTCCAAAGTTTTTGTGGAGAAGCAAAAGTTCCATAATAGCTAACTCAGTGTTGAAAAAGAACAAAGCCAGAGACTTGGCATTGAGCAAGTCTTACTCCAAAGTTAAGAAATCAAGTAGTAGGGTATTAGCCAAGAAACACACAACCCCCCTACTGCAAAAAAAAAAAAAGAAAAACAAAACCTAAATTGAAATCAAAACCAAAACTTAATAACTCATAGTCAATCCACTGATATAGTCAACCCATCTTTGATAAAATCAATGGAGACAGAAGAGTCTCTTTGAACAACAAAGATATGGATTTTACACCTTTAATAAAAATTAACTCAAAGTTAACCACAAACATAAGTGTAAAACATAAAACTCTAAAATCATGCAAGGTAATATGGGAGAAATGAGCATGGCCTTGGGGCTGGTGTTCATTGCTTCATATAACCCTAAAAGCATGATCTGGGAAAGGGAGAAATGATAAAGTAAATCACACTAAAATTTGAGAATTCTACTCTAGTAAAACACTGTCCAAATAAGGAAAAGATACACCATGTACAAAAGGAAATTGTTTATAAAAGGCATATCTTAGGAAGAACTGTGCATTATCCAAAATTTAGAAACTCTTAAAATACACATGTAAGAACATAATTTTTAAAAGAGTAAAAGGCTTGAACAGACAACTCACCGAAGATGTGTAGTTGGCACAAGCGTGTATGGGAAGGAGCCCCACATCTGATGTCACCGGGGAAATGTAAGCTGCGACAACCACGGGGCGCTACTGTGCATTTAGTCAAATGATCCAAATCTAAAACCCTGGCAGTGCCAGTGCTACAGAGCAACAGGGGCTCTGCGTTCTTGTTGATGGGAGCAGAAAAGGATAAAGCTTCTTGGCAAGATGGTTTGACAACTTGTTACAAAATGAAACATTTTTACTGTACAACCCAACAATCACACTTCTTAAGATTTACACAGATGCATTGAAAAGTTATATCCACACAGAAACCCGTATGCGGATGTTTATAGCAGTTTTGTCCCTAATTACTCACAATTGGAAGCAACCAAGAGATCCTTTAGTAGATGAATGGAAAAATAAAGTGTGGTGCATCCACACAATACAATACTATTGAGTGTTAAAAAGAAATGAGCTACTGACCCATACAAGGAAACACTGATGCACACACTAAGGCCGGAGCGACAGGGCTACACACTGCAAAGGCAAAGCTATAGAATGAGCAGAAGGGTCAGTGGTTGTCAGGGACAGGGGAGAAGAAGAGATGAGAGAAGTTCCGCAGGACTTGGGGCAGTACCGCTGTGCTGCATGGCGGTGTGTTGTGGACCTATGTCAGACTCGTGCAGTGTGCAGGATCAAGCAGGAGGTAATGCAAGGCACGCGCACTAAGTAGTCATGATGTGTCACTGTGACCACACTGGTTGAAACAAAAAGTGTCGCTCTGGGGGTGCCTGCTGGGGAGACTCTGCATGCGTGGGGGCTGAAGATTACGTGGGATGTCTCTACACATTCCTTTCCATTTTCATGTGATCTTAAACTTGCTCCAAAATTAACTATTTAACTAAAGAAGAGGGTGAGAAAAAGACATTTCTAGATCTAAGGACCTGAGAATTTGTTGTTTCTAGAATTAGTTATAATGAAGAAATACTAAAGGACATTCTTTAGCTTGAATGGATGTGACCATAGAGAGAAATTCAGATCATCACAAAATAAATAATACTGATAAAACAATGAAGTAATCACGAAAGACCGTATACATGCTTCTTGCTCCTTCTCTTAGCTGATTCAAAGGCGGCTGTGGAACGCAGGATGCACGGACTTGGGCTGTGGTGCTCACAATACGTAGGAGTGCCACAGAGCTGGGGATAACAGCCGTGAAGGAAGGGTGGAGCGGAGCGCTGCTGGGCTAGCGGAATGCACCAGCTGGCAGCTCAGCTCACAGGAGCAAGGGAAGAAAACACAAAACGGCAATCAACATGGTTCATTCAACAAACTCTGAATGCATACTTGCATTCCTTGCTTTTGTGCTTCTGTAAAGCTCATCTAATTAACTGAAATAATTTCTAAAGACTTACTGTTAAGGTATATGTGTATAGATGTACTATATACTGTAGGAGCAATAGCCCAAAGGACGGAGGAGTAGAGCACTACACGATTAATGGTTCCATATCTCTTTGGAGTTAGGGCTGTTGTTCAAAAATGGGTTATATTCCCCGAGGTCCCATTGTCATAAAAAACATGGCCCCCAGAGGGGTGGCCTCAAGTACAGCATGGAGCGGTTACAAGGAAACTCATGTCTGAGACTTTGTTGTTCTTGCGGTTCCGATGTAGGTCCTTGAGTTCTCACAAGAAGATCACTATAAAAGGAGCAAGCCTGGCCACTGTCACCCTTTGCTCATGGCTGAGGTGTGTCTGTGGTCTCTGATGCGTCCTCCTGCCTTTGCCATTCACAGCGCCCCAGGAGGGCCTTGCCACAGCTGAGTGGCCTCAGACACCGTGCTGTGGAGACGCCAAACCTGAAGGGAATAGATGGCTTCCTCAGCAACCCCACCCTGTGCTCAGGTCTGACGAGGCAGGTAGTACACATCTGAGGTAGGCTGTGGTGAGTTAAGATGTACCTGGCAAACCATAGAGAAATTACTAGTAAAGTATCTCAATAACAGTGTGCACAATCATTAAGTGAGTTAAAACACTAATCTGGAACATATTTACTTTCATGAGAAAAAGAAGTACAGGAGTAACAGGCAAAAATACGAGTCATAGAAAACAGAAAAAGTAGTCCCAACTTAGAAATATCATCAAATGTGAATAGATTCAATAGCCTAATCAAGAGGTAGAAACTGTTAGACCAGATAACTGGAAGACCAACTGTACACTTTCTGTGTGAAACATATTTTGCAATTGGGTAGGAGGAAAAATATATCCCATGCAAACAGGGATCATAAAGCTAGAAAGGGTACTCACAAGATACATCTTTAACAAGAAAACATATTTTAGATCAAATAATGTTGTTTAATAATAATGCTGCTGACTTATTGTGAAATTTTTAAGATTTTAAAAATATATAGGCACCAAATCACAACTTTTGTTCCAAATTATTTCAAAATGTATCACAGACCGAACTATAAGAGCTAAACAAGTAAAATTTTTATGTGAAAATTTAGGAATAAGTCTGTATGAACCGAGTTTAGGCAAGGCCTTCTTAAGTATGAGAGCTGAATGGTATGTCCTTTCTTTTTGAAGTGATGAAAATATCTTAAAATTTATTTTGTGTGGGGCTAGGAAGACGGCTCAGTAGAATAAGCGCTTCCGTGGCAAGCTCAAGGGCCTGAGTTCAATCCCCAGTTCCGAAAAAAACAAATTATTTTGTGATCAGTTGTCAAATTCTTTGAATATACTATTGAAGAACATACTTTAAAATAGCAAATTGTCCAGTATGTGAAATACATATCAATAATACTGTGTTTTTGCATGAATGTATTCCACACACATATGCACATACAGACAGGTGGGGGAAGGGAAAACAGGGGTCATGGGATTGAGAGTGAGACCAGGAGAGCGGGGGTGTGGTAAGAAGTGAACGAGGGCCAGAGACAGCTCAGCGGTCTGAAGTGCCTGTTTAGGCAAGCAGAGGGACCATGATTTGATGCCCTGGTACCACATGCTGTGCCAGCCCTGCTCTCAAGGTGGGCTGAGCCATCCACCAAGACAGAGAGAGAGAGAGAGAGAGAGAGAGAGAGAGAGAGAGAGAGAGAAACAGCCCCAAGAAATGAGGTAGTGCTAAGAGAGACATCTGGTACACCCTTCTACCTGAGTCCACTGCCAAAGTGTAACTGAAAGCGAAGCCCTTAGAGAAGTCTGGAAGATGAGCCGTACTTCTGAATTACTGCTGGCAGAGACTGCACGGTCATTTCTCTTACGCTTCTTCCTGCTCATGTTTGGTTGAGAGAGGCCTTTGCTCTCCTGAGCTGCTAGAGGACCTCCTGTCCTGGAGGTCCTGGCCCGTGGGACAGCGATCCTCACTCGGGAGTAGAGGAGAGGTTTTTGTTCCCAGGGGAGAGGAATGGGGTTGACATGGTAACACATGGATTTCTTTACTGTGGATTTGGCCATGGGCTGGCACCATGAGGAGATTTGGTATGTGCACTTCACAAATCAGTGCAAGTCCCGCTGGTCTCCACAATCGCTGTTTGGGTGTTTCTTCTTCTACTTATCTTTTCTCGTAACGAGCAACTTAAATATGAAGCAGAAATCCTGGTTATGGCAATATTTGTTGTCCATTCATTTCTCCAAAGTACCTTCTCCAAACATGTGTTACCTTCCACTACTACCTTATCCTTTCTTCATCCCTCAAAAATCATTCTGATTCCCACTGACTCAAAAAACAGAGAAGCAAAACTACCAAATGATTTCTCTTACTTGGAATTAAATGGTGTCATTCCAGTTCTCGCTGGCTGTGTGACATTGCTCTCAACATCACGGTCACCTCCGCCACTTCTCCAGCTGCTGCGCACAATGCCCAGCACTCACAGCCTAAGGGATGAAAGACTTCATTTCGCTCATGGTGGCAAGGACCTGAGGCAGGGTCACCTGGATCCAGACAGGAGCATCACAGGAAAAGTTTTAGCTGAGCAGAGCCACTTGGACAATGGCAGCTGGGACTCAGAGCAGGGGGACAGGATGAGAGGGGAGCAGGCCAGGCCCCGGTTACAGCACCCAAAACCTCTGCAACCTGAGCCTCACCTGGAAGTGTGGTCCTCTCCTTTACCATGTGTGTCTTAGTGCAGGGAAGTGGGCGTCTCAGGAGTGATGGTCGCCGCAGCTCACTGCGGGCACCAGAGACAGGAACCTAGAAAATGAAGTGCATCTGGGTAGAAGGAAAAGCTCCAGAACAGAAGGTGGAGCGTCCCTGGCTTTACCAGGTGTTCTGCACCCAGAACTCTCCCCACTTGGGCCAAAATATCCTGGCCTTTAATGTCATCTTAGTCAGTGATTAAGGACTTCTTTGGAAAGACATGGCTTCGTCAGGTGACTTTCCATTGCACAAGTATCCACTGTAGCGGAGACCTGCGTGGAGTGATAGACATTTTCTATGGCTATAAGAAGATATTTGAAGCTTGGTACTTTATAAAGTGAAGCATGAGTGAAGTGGCTCATGCTCTGGTGCTAGAGGGTTCAAACTGCACCGGTGGAAACCTGAGAGGAATCCCCACACTGTCCCAACAGGGCAGAGCAGCAGGAGGACGACTGTGTGTCTCAGGGGCTGCGTGAGGGGCGCTCCCACCGCACACCTCTTCCCTGAGTTGACCCGGGTCTGAAGGATGCACTAGTCTCTCCTCCGTAGTCTTCTCACCTCCCACAAGGTCTCACCTCTTTCTTGAAATTTTTGATATTTGCTTATTGGTTTCTTTGTTATTTTTACCTTACTAAGGAGTAAGTCCAGGGAACACTGAGGTACTTCCCAGTGTTTTCTTCATTGTATTTGTGAAAACTTAATGGGTTAAGTTTTCCAGGCCATCCTCAGACTCGAAATCTTCCTTCTCCAGCCTCCCGAGCTGCTGGGATTGCACAGATCACTGCATAATTCTCCACACTGCCAGACTGCAGAGCAGGTCTCCAGCATATTGCCCGCTTGAAGGGAGGCGTGTTGGCCCTACTGAAGCCGCAGTGGGCAGACGTCAGCCTCGCGACAGCTGCCAGCCCACCTACTGCTCAGAGCGCCACCCCCAGGGTCCCCGTGAGACTGTCTTTCCAGAGGAAACCTAGACAGCGAATGCCACCCGGAGGAGATATGGCCCTCTCCCTCAGTCGCAGATGTCGATCAGTGCTGTCTTCTACGACCTGCCCCTTCAGCCTGTCTCTGCCCTTCTTCAGGGCTTCCTGGTGGGGTGACCAGCCCTTCTCCCCTGAGGGGAGCTCTGTGGGGGCAGAGCTACTGTGTTTGTTCACCCACCATGGCAGCAGGGCGAAGAGAGTCACAGACCACGGCTGGGACACCTAGGCCTCGTGTGTCCTGCGGCGTCACAGCACACTGATCAGGCGGGAGGTGGAGCTGGGCAGCCCGTGAGAGAGCGGCAGGGTCAGCACCCACTCATAGACGGGCCTCCCCTTCCGCTCCTGACTGTGCACTGCACCTACCTGCACCCACCTCTCCTGCCCAGAACCCTGTCTCTCTTCTTGTTTCCTCTCTGTTCTCGTTTTATTGCTGCTTGTTTCTCCTCCTCCATCCAGAAACACATGTAAGTTCCAAGGTAAGGCAGGGGCAGGGCCCAAATGTGCAGCGGGCTCATGCCAGGCTTCGTCCAGTGTCCCTTTAACTTGCTTCTTATTCCTGCTTTTTGCTCCACTTCTCTGTCTCTCTGTCTCTGTCACTGTCTCTGTCACTGTCTCTCTCTGTGTGTGTCTATCTCTGTCTCTCTCTATCTCTGTCTCTCTCTCTATCTCTGTCTCTCTCTGTGTCTCTATCTCTGTCTCTCTCTGTGTCTCTATCTCTGTCTCTCTCTGTGTGTCTCGGTCTCTCTCTCTCCCCTCTCTCATCTTTACTGTGAATCTCTTAAACCAAGGCTTTGTATGTTCTTCTACATCCAGTTAACTCCATAGTGCATTTTAATGCGGCCTTTCACTATAGCACTAGCTTATCCTTTGTCCAAGGGAGAAACTGTGACCTAGTAATGTCTCATGGAGATGTTGGCTCAAGTTTGTCCTTCGTGTTTAACCTCTGTGCCTCATGGAGTATAATTGCATGTATAATTTTGACACTCTCTTTTTGTTGGTTTCACGGTAACTTCTTTGATTATCAGCCTGTGCCTCCGAGGCTACTCTCTCTGTCGTATTCCCGGCTCACAGTCTTTGCTTTACCTCTTGGATGCTGCCGGTCTCGAAGGTTTCGCCTTGCGCCTTCTCTCTCACAGCAATTCCTTCTCAGCCAACTGTGTCATTCATCAGGAATCAACTCTGCTTCTAGACCCTGTAAGGCCACCTGCCAATCTGACTTCTCTTCTGATGGAGACATTGCAAATTCAGTATTCTAAAATCCAGTCCCCTAAAATGTCCTAAGGCCAACCTGCATTCCGGCATCGTTCTCTTGCTCAACAGCGTCATCCTGACCTTAAGTGTGGACTTCTGCCTTCTTCCCATCTGTGGCAGCTGCAGTGAATTTACCTGGAAACTGTTCCCTTGATGTTTGCCTGTCCTCTGAGCTCCCACATTCCCCACTGGGCCATGCTGCAGTCTGGTGGCACCAATGCTGTGGAAGCTAAGTGACTCTGTTTGGCCAGCCCCGTCTTGTGCAGTGGCTTGGGGCTTGTGTCCGTCAGGCAGAGCTGGAAACAAGCCTAGGCTTCTAGGATGGGTCTGTAGAGTTCTCTGCCTTTCCCTTCCACTGTGAAGGCAGGCTGACCTTAAAGGTTCCACATTTTTTACCACAGGAAGGAAGGAGGGTTGAGGCAAATTGTGAAAAGCTGTCAGGTAAAATGAAATGATTTTTTGGGGGTGGAGATATGCATATTGGGAAACTGATTTTTCAGACATGATGATTGCTTGTCTTTTTAGCACATAGAGATAGATGGGTCTTGTTGGTTCTAAAATTAGACAGATATATGTGACATTTGAAGTCCAAACAAATGACCTACATTGCTAAAATATTCATTTCCATGTATTTATTCTACATTGCCTCTTTTATCAAAAGACTGTAAGAAAGTGTTTAAAATATTGCTCGTGGTGGGAAGATATAATAATAATAATTTTAAAACATTTAGCCACAAAAAATATTATGTACAAGATACCAAACAAGTACATGAAATTTGAAGAACTTCTGGATAACTGTGTTTGGACCACTCTGGTGCAGTGAAAACAAAGGACTTGTGTTAGCCTTTTGCCCCTGTGACCAAATACTTGAGGAAAACAACGTAAAGGTGAGGAGGTGGCTTCTGGCCATCTCCCAGAGGTGGCAGCCATGGCCAGTCAGCTCCACTGCCTGTGGGTGGGGTGAGGCAGAACCATCCCGGCAGAACGGTGTGGCAGAGAACAGCTGCTGGCCTCAGAGCTGACAGCAAGCAGGCAGAGGGGAGAGTGCTATAGGGAGGAGGGCGTGGGAGCCAGAGTATGCCGGGTCCGTCCCCGCGGCCCATCCTGTCAGCAGTCCCTCTGCCTGCTTGCACCATCCGCCCACGTCATGCTATCGCAGCCTCCCTCATGGGCGAGGTCGGTGCCCTAACGATCCAGTCGCTCCTGTCAGGTGCATCAGCCTCCAACTTTTCAGCACACTGAGCCTCGAGGGGACATTTTTGGTCCCAAATCTAAGAGAGAAGCTGTAGAATACGGGTTCTTGTGAAAAAGCAGTTTGGGGATCACAGCCCCTTTGTGCTCGCATCTGGAGAGGCAATCGCTGTCACCTGAAGATCATGCGCCATCAGTGCTGGCTGGGGTCTGCTACCCCTGCTCCTCTGTACTGAAGGCCAGCGGGGCATTGGCACTTGCTAGTGCTCTCCCCAGGTGCCCACAAGTGGGCAAGCCTGTGAGACCAGAAGTTCACCAGCGGGGGTGGGCTCTGCCAGGCACCAGCACACAGCTTTTTATTTAACGCCTACCAGAAGTGTATGCAATCCATCTTGGTGTCAGTGAGCGAAGGCTCGGAAAAGCTAGTAAGGACCATGGCCAAAACTGTGATTACCCCAAGATCAGAGTAGACGATGTCTATTAGGAAATTACTCATGGCCAAGTACAGTGAAGCAGGGAGCAAGGTCAGGATCATGCAGAGACAAGGGCTAGGTCAAAAGTCCAAGTGAGACTCAGTCCTAATGCCTGCCATGGCTGGCTGCGAAGCGAGTTTGGGGCCTTTGTCAGTCACGTGGGCTGATGCCATGTTGGGTGACAAGTGTCAGGCCTTCCTTCTCTGCTTGGCTCACTGCCTGCAGGTGGACCGACTAGGGAGCTGAGGACTGAAGGGGGGTTTCCCTGAGCACGAGCAAGTCTCTGACGGCTGGCTCTGCTAGACCTGCCGGTGGCTGAGGCGACCACATTTTACAGGGCAGTCCACCTCTGCACCCACCGTGGTCGCAGCACTGAGAACGGATCAAGTGCTTAGCAAAGATTAATCAATGAGCTCTCATTAGCAATCCCACGTTTAGGTTTTCTATTCCTTCTGTCCTCCTTCTTCCCTCTCCCAGACAAGGAAAATAGGGCTCATGAAGACAAACTACTTGGCCTTGGCTGCAAATTGTAAGTGATAAGGTCCAAGTCTGAACTTTGGCTATCTTAGTAAGAGAGAGAGAGAGAGAGAGAGAGAGAGAGAGAGAGAGAGAGAGAGAGAGAGATGCAGAGAAGCAGAAGAGACAATGACATTATGCTTAACAGGCAAGAATAACAGCCTTGAGTTGGAGGAACAAGAATGCAAAGTACAGCATACGGCAGGAAAGGGAAAGCAGGGATTTGAAGTGGAGGACAGGAGGTTTGAACCTGCCACCTCCCGACTGCATGCTTTGGCCAGTTCTCATAGCCATCCCAGGGTCACTTTCTAGCCCATTTTCACAGTGGGTATAGAAGATGCACTCTTCTCTGGCTGACACAAAGGGCCATCAGGATCCACAGAGCAGGAAAGGACGCTATGTGCTCTTCCAGGTGAAGCTGTACCGTCCACATGTACCTGCTGGAGGGCTCGAGGGCCTTGGTGACGGAGGAAGTGGCAGGACTGGGCCTTGGGAGGCGGAGCTAGGAAGAGGAGGGAGACGGGCGTGGGAGCCCCGGAAAGCAAATATCTGTGCTGAGAGGCAGCGATGAATTTCTCAACAAGTTTTCTAGATCTTTTTTGTGCAATTTCATAGATGCACCTCGTAGCCAAGTAGGTAGGTGCTGCTGTTAGCTCTTTTCTTTAGATGAGAAAGCAGGCTCAGATGTCATGCTGTCTTCTCTTCCCAGAGCTACCAGCAGCGGAATCGGGCTCTGCACCCACGTGTGGAAGGTGGAGGTGCTTGTCTCCTGGCGAAATGCCATGCTGGCTTCTGTCATGTGCTGCGTCTGCGAGGCAGAGAAGCCCTGTTGGAAAAGAGAAAAGTCAGGCTTTTAGCTGGTGTTTCTGTCTGCTGGTTGAGCTCTCTCTCCCGGAGTGTTTGGATCAGCATGCTTCCCACCAGGCCTGCGAGGAAGACTCTTTCTCCTTACTCCTTACCACGTTTCCTCCCCCAGCTTCCTTTGCCAGCCCTTCTCCACTCTGAAGCGCTTCCAGGACTGTGCTCTCCTCCCCGAAGCTCTGTGTGGGTACTCTCGGCCCCCTGGACTGAGGACAGGGGGGCTCCTAGATTCTGCAGGCTTCCTTCCCCACACACGGTGCGTGGCTGGCCCTATTCATTAACCTGCACGATATTAAAGGAGGAAACAACTCAATTGGAGGTTAAGTGTATAAGGAGAAGAGTATGAGACTCAGCTGAGAGATCTGAAGTTCCAGAAGCCTGAGCCTAACGGAGAAGCAGAGCGTGCACAGCGAGGCCTCAGAAGTGCTCAGAGGGCGGGGAGATGGCTCAGTAGCATAAGCGCTTCCCTGGCAAGCACAAGGGTCTAAGTTCAATCCCCGGTTCCACAAAACAAACACACCCTAGAAGCTCTCAGAACAGGAGCCAGAGTTTACCAACATCCCAGACTAGGATGGTCTGGCAGCCTTTCTTTTTCTCTTCTGCTGCATTGTGAAAGTGGAGGGTGTGGTGGCAGCAAGCCCTAACAGCAGGAACTGCCTGTTGGTATTACAGGACAGTCTGTGCTGTCAGGATCCCTGAATTCATGGAAACGCACAGGCAAAATCGTAGGGCCTTGAGTCAGAGATTTCATGTGGGCAATTTTAGCGTTGACTTCAGGCTAGAAGCATGCTACCAAAGCTTCTGAATCCACACTTCTGTGGTGCACCGATTCCCCAGGCAACCCGAGGCTCCCTCTGCTGTTAGTTGAGCTCTCTCCAGTAGGCGCACATGGACCTGCCAGCTGCTCGCTTCTCAGGCGCAGGAGCGCAGCTACAGATCCTGCGTCTCCACCAGGCTCCGGAGAGGCCTGGGCCTGTCTCCTCCCACCAGGGAAGGCAGGCTGGTTGCCTGCAGTGCTCTGGAGCTTGGAGAAGCAGAAGCAGGGAGCTGAGCTGGAGGGTGCCTGACTCAAAGTAGACACCGTAGCAGAAGGCGCAGGCTGAGTATGCGGCTGCTGCTGGACATGTGCTGGCGAGCAGAAGCCGGCTCGCTGCGGCCGCCCCTCCTGCCCTGGGCCGCGCACTCTCTGGCAGCAGACCACAAACTCAGAACAGTCCTGCAGAACCGCCAAGGCGAGGGCAGTGGGGAAAGCAGTTTTGAAGTCAGGGTGATGCATTGAGAACATATTTAAAGGAAATAAATGACGTGTCTTTAATTCGGTGTCCCCTCTGTGACCAATATCAGCATAATGGCAGGGTTTTCTTTTGGATCACAATTTTTTGTTCTCTCACAACATGATCTGGACTTAAAATCTTTTCCTCCAGCTCTAAGTGGAAGCACTGATTAGGCAAACTGCTGATGCGCATGTGAAATTAGCCTGCTTACCACGAGCAAGCCTGCTAATTGGGAAGGAATGTGAGTTCCCAGGCCTGTTATGAGCAGAGCGCTGAGTTCACCCTGACGGGAGTGCACACAGTGGGGGGAGCCCGTGGCTGCTACGGGCGAGACAGCCGGGCAAGCTCCAGTGCGAGCATTTCCCTGTCAGTTTCTTCTGAGCAGATTTAGCGAGCCTCTCAGTCCCGTTACTGCACAGAGCTGTAAGCACCCGGTTATAAGCAAGTGCCACATGTATGGGGGGCCTCCGGTAGAGGAGGGGCTCAGGCACCGAGGCAGCAAACACAGCGAATGCTGGCTTTTCGCGAGACGTTGTGCTGGGTGCTGAGCTCAGCGACAGATGTCAGTACATTAGTAAAGACAAAGTGTCCTGGACACACCAAGTCGACTGTGTTGTAGCACGACGATGGAGAAGATGGTCATTTTTCAGGAGGCCCAGAGGAAAGAGAATCACTCTCGCTGCTAAGCACAAAGCTGTTCCGTGAAGACAGCATCCGAGCTGGGCTTTCAAGCTGAGTTTGGACTCTGTTTGGAGAAGAGGCAGACTTTCCAGACGGAAGGAAGAAGGACCAGAGACAGACGCTGCAGAGACGGGCAGACAAGGGCCTTGTGAGTGGCAGATTAGTCCAGCGAGGGGCTCGAGCCTGTAGGCTTCTAAGCTGCATGTCGACTCGCTCTACAGAAAGGGAGCTACAGGCAGAAGGCCGAATTGAATTTTCCGAATCTAAAACCTCAGTCTGCTCAGTTACACCAGCTCTCTGTGTGAATTTGTGTTTGCCATTCTTGGGACATATTTATGTATTGGGTTAATTATATCTCATATCAATGTGCTTGGCACTGGCTTGTCCTCTTCTTGCCAAGTCTACAAAGAGCATCTCTTTACTCTTCCACTTTAAATGCATCCATCAGCCCACCAATCAATTAGTCTATCAAACACATATAAAGAAACTACTGTCAGGCCTTCTATGTGCTATTTGTTTATATGCCCTTTAGAATTATGCATTTTATTTTGTGTTGCTCATCCTTAAAATCCTTACTTAGTTCTTTCTTTCTTTCTTTCTTTCTTTCTTTCTTCCTCCTTTCCTTTCCCTTCCTTTTCTTTCCTTCCTTCTTGCTTACTTGCTTGCTTTTCCAGTGTTCGGAATTGAACTCAGGGCTTTGTACAAGGGAGCCACGGGTTCCACCATGGTGCTATATCCTTGCTAGCCCCTCTTTTATTTAAAACATCTCATTTTAGTAACTTTTTATTTGCAGAAATCACAGATGCAGGACAGATTTCCTGCTAACCTTTCTCACTGAATTGCATTAGCACAGTACCTCTGTCACAACGAAAGTGCTTAGTTTTGATTTCAGATGTTAAAAATCCTTTGAACCCATTCTGTTCCCTTGCCAGTACATCCCAAAGACTCCAGGGATGAGCAGGCATATGGTACAGCTCAACATCATGTTCACAAGATTCTGTCTCAGTTTCTCTAAGAAAACTACTTTTAGGACTGCCTGTCCAGCGCAAGTAGTTTGCGTTCATTAAGATGAGGATGGTGGAGATTCATTCCTGACAGACCCAGGGCCCTACAGATGTTAGTCATGTGTGTCCTGTGCTGGGATCTGGAGAACCCTGCTACACATGGAAGCCGCTGGTGGCCAGGAGCCCAGCATGGCATGGTCCCGCCTGCCTCTCCCCTGCTCAGGCCCTGTGCCCTTAGGCCAACCATGGGGTCGCAAGGCTGTCAGGCTGCAAAGCTGATCTCCAGCCCTCTTCTCGGGCCCTCGTGATGTGGGCTGCTCAAATACACATAGATGTCGGAGCAAATCGCCACGCCTGGAATTGTCGGCCAAACAGTCTGTGGAATGAAATGCACACACTGCCAAAGGGTGGGGGAGGTTAGAAAGCAACATATCTTGACGAAAAGTGAAGTGTTGGAATTAATTCATAAATGTGTCAGATGGAAATTCGCAGCTGAAGGCTCGCAAAGGGAGAAGAGGCGAGGGGAGGGAAGAGGGAAGAGACGGACAGATGGCGAGGGGGTGGGAGATGGTGAAAAGTGGAGCACAGACGCAGCTTAGCTTCCCAGGCTCGCCCTCGCCCCTGCTGAAGCCGCCTGTGCTTTTGCAGGGGTCCTCTCCCGCCCCCGCCTTTTGTTCCCTCCTGACCTCTGCTGCCAGCAGCCCTGGCTCTTGGACTCCCCCCAGACACCCGCCTTGCAAGGGCTGTGCTTTTCCTCCACCAGGGGTTCCCAGTGGCTGCAGAAGCAAGCTGCCAAGTGCGGCACGGTTCCTGCATGGCCCAGGTAGGAGGGAAGGACGGGCGCTAGGGAGAGAGCAGGCCTGATGCGCAGCTGCTCCCTAAGCACTCTGGGCTTCAGATCCCACCTCTAGAACCAGGATGACAGCGCAGGCTCCACGAGGCCGAGCATGCACAGCGAGCCCCTGAGGGTGGGGAGGCTGCGTGAGTTCAGTAAGCTGCTCATCACAGTTCTTAACAGTTATGGTTCAAATCTTAAACGTTCCCCAAAGCCCCACATGCTGAAGAATTGGTTGCCAACTAGCCTGGTGGGATTGCTAGACCCTTGGGGAGGTCAGGCCTGGTGGGAGGAAGGTAGGCGTTTGGGCCTGTGCCCTGAAAGTAGACACTGGGAACCTGGCTCCGTTTCTTTTTCTGCTTCTTGGATATTGCGAAGCGAGCCACCAGGTCCACCAAGGAGCAGTGGGCCAGCAGCTGCAGTCGGGGGCTTGTACAACTGTGAGGCGAAATGAGCCTTTTCTTCTGTAAAGTATTTAAGGTGTTCCTTCTACAGCAGCGCACGGTAGCAGACCAACAGTGCAGGAACAGGACTTGTAGACTGTAGTTTTCCTCTCTGGGTTCCAAACTTCAAAGTCCGACCTTCATAAGTAAGATGGAGAGGTCCGAGCAGCGTGGTTTCCTCTGTTCCAAAGTGTGGAAGGACACACGTTTCCCAGATTCCATTCCTTAGTTGACCAGTGGAAGTGCGTCCCATAGCAGTGAGTCTGTTGTGAGACGCTGCCTTCTGGAACATACGAAGACACTCACCCAGCTTCATTTTGAAAGAAACAATGAGATTAGTGTGTGCTGGGTGAAGCTGGCACAGCTTCCCTTCTCCCCTCCTTTGCTGAGTGCTGTCAGGGTGCCCCTGAAATACCATCTCCTTCTACATTCCTTGCTACCCCCAGATTCAAGGTGCCACATTTAAATCTGGGCTATGTATTGGGGTCATGTGTGGATTCTGATTTTTTTAAAGTAAATGTAGGTAAATTGAAGCCCTGTGAATAATTAGGACTCTTAGGGAGCTATTTCTGCTCTCTCTAAAGTCTATTTCCTTCTCTCTCCGCTCTCCGTGGCATCTAACCCCTTGCTCCGTGCCTCTTTCGAACCTCTTCCCCACTTAGGAGAGAGAAAAACAAGCTACACTTTGGAACAACTCCATTCACTCCAAGGTATGACCTCTAATTAGGCTTTTCTTTTGAGCAAGAATGTTAGGCATTAGCTAATCTATGGAAAAGTCTTTGGGAGGGTCTACAAGGGTCTTTCCCACCATTTGTTTTCACTGTGTCATTCATACAGAAATACTTGCTATAGCTCTTCTCAGAATGGCTGCTTCCGAGGGCCACTGCAGCGTGCTAGCGTTAAGGTTACAAATCACCTGAGTTCAACAACGATGCTCAGGCATTTTGGTCAAATATTATTCTTGATGTTTCCATGATTGTATTTTTTACGTGAGATCAATGCTTACATTGCTGGCCTTTGAATAAAGCAGTTTATCCTCCATCATGTAGCTGGGCCTACCTCATCAGTTGAAAGCCTGACCAAATAAGAAAACAGAATTTCTCCAAAACAGTCTCTGGGCCCAAACTACAGCATCAGTTTTTCATGGGTGTCCAACCTTCCTGCCAAGGCTGAGGACTGAGTTGCTAATTTCTACAATCATGTAATCCAGTTCCTCAAATTCAATCTCTCTCTCATTCTCTCTCTCTCTCTCTCTCTCTCTCTCTCTCTCCTCTCTCCATCTCTCTGTATATATCACATTGTATATAAATTCATGTGTGTGAAGGAGAGAGAGAGACAGAGACAGAGACAGAGAAGACACATCTGCATTTATTTTCTCCTTCTGTAAATACTCTAGGTGTGTCCCAAAATGCCTCCTTCTCCAACTTACTCTCTACCCCCAGGTTACATTCATTTGATTCTATTTGTCTCACTCCATGAATATAAACTGCCCCATCGATTCCATGCCTCAAGGAGCCCGAGTGGTGGTGCCGAAGCTCAGCCTCATCCAGCCTCTCCGCCCTCTGCCCGGTCGGTTTCTCTGTGCTTTCCTCGACTATCTGCCTTGTCTTTCTTCCTTTTCCTCAAGACTTCCTGCCTGGAAGAAGAGGCAACACAAGAGGCTCCTCAACACAAGAGGCTCCTCTGCGTTCATCCCTCCCAGTTCCCAGGACTGCATTTCCTGCCACTGGGAACCGCACAGGGCCTCACAACAATTAGTGATTGTTTTCATTTTCCCGGACTTAATCTTCGTAACACTGATTCCACTGAGTTGCTAACAGCAGCTTAGAAAGAGGGTGGAGAGATTTTGGGGTCTTATACAGAGCAACACTTCCTGAGCTAGGGCAGCGGGGAGGGGCAGAGCCTCAGAGGATGGAGGAGTTATTTCGGCACAGGTCTGAGATGCTGGTGTCTCATGGAGATGTCCACAGCAGCTAGGATTTTAGTGGTGCCCAATCCACGCACCTCAAACCAGGTGGCCAAAACCCACAGTAACAACACACTGAAGGTGTGACCAGAGCTCTAGAGCAGATGGGTGAGCATGAGAGCACATGCAAGCACGTGTGCAAAGGCTGGGCTGTGCAGAGAAACACACTTGAGGAGAAGCCTGCTCCTAGTTCCAAGTTGCCACACCGCACAATGATTATGTAAATCATGAGCTATTCTTGATGAATCTGGCTGTTTTATTGACTAGCATCCTCATATCTGAAGCCCATCTTCATCGTTTGCTAGCCATGTGGTCCAGCCACCTGCTTTCCCACCATGATTAATTTCTCACAATATAAATAATGGTGTGTTCCAACATAGTAGAAGCAGGAATAGGGATTTTAAAGTGATACAAATTGAACTACTCTAATTCCTGTTTTTTACCTCCAGCTAAATTGCTACCAATAAAATCTCATCCAACATCCAAATGAGGACAGATATCTTTAATTTTTTTATATTTGGCATATGAATATGGAATAGCTAAAATATCCTGAGATTGCTGCAGGACATGTGTTGCAAATACATAATCATTTTTTATTATTAATTGAATAAATATTTATTGAGAACTTACCATCCACCAACATAATAGCTTGAATTTATATATGCCACTGCAAACTTGTGGGGTCATAGGTGGGGCCTCAGAGTTGACTGAATCTAGACTGTGTGATGCTGCAGTTGCTAGCAATGCTAGGCTCAAGGGCACGAGGATTAAGGATGTGAGTGCTAACTTTTTGCTAACTTCTGCCTGCCATGAACTGTCTCTCCTGTCTCATACGTGTTGGCTGTGCTGTTCTGCCTTGGAGTCAGATGCTTGTGGACTGAAACCTCTACAAACTCTGAGCTAAATAAACCTTTCTCCATCAATTTTGGGTGCTTATTATTTTTTCTCAACAAGAAAAGTCACTAAGACAGACCTTGGTGCCAGAGTGGGTCATTGCTATGATATTATCTGCCCATGTGGCTCAAGAGCCTTTAGAATTGACTTGTAGAAAGAGTTTGGAAAGTTTTGGAGAAGCCACCTAAAAAACAGAGCAAATGTCTGCGGATGTACTTGATGCAAGGCTCTGGTCAGAACTTAAAATGCCAGAAGGCTGGTGGAAATGGTCCTGGTGATGGCCAGCCTGCGAAAGTATCTGCTCTGAATTAGGGTTACATGGTTGTTGGCCTCCAGATGATGCATGTTGTGCCTTGGCAGGGAGTTTGTCTGCATTTCATTCATTCCAGAGACCTTGCCTGAGACTGAGATTAAGGACAGCATGGTCATTAATCTAGAAAAAAAAATTTCAAGGGTCTCTAAAGTTGACGGAGTGGCAGGTCTACTACTTGGTGCTTTTAGAAAGATGCGTGTTGAGAATCAAAAGCAAATAACCCAACAGAATGATTCAAAATCTTTTCAGTTTGGCCAGAGAGAAAGCTCCAGCAAAGCTGCAGACTGCAAGGATAGAGTACAGCAGAACTCGATTGGTAAGAAGGAACGAGATAATGGAAAAGATGGCCTGAGAACCCTGCAGGAAAGCAGGGCTCCAGCCTTCACAGTACCAAGGCTGCCAGGGTGAAAGAGCTTGATCTGAGAAGAGACTCCTGGAGCACTATGCTCCACATGGTGGCAGCCTAGAGACTTTGTGCCTTAGAACTGTGTTCAGTGTGATTCTTCAGTCAAGATCAGGGAAGGCTGAGTGACAGGCTGCCTTGCAGCAGGTCCTGGCATCCTCTGCACCGGGCTGGCTTCAGGAGCATGCAGAGTGGAAGGGTTGTGGGCTCAGAAGAGATGTCACCCAGACTTAAAAAACCTCAGGAGGCCAGGCAGTGTGTCCCTGGGAGGACAGGCAGTGTGTCCCCAGGGGGCCAGGCAGTGTGTCCCCAGGGGGCCAGGCAGTGTGTCCCCAGGGGGCCAGGCAGTGTGTCCCTGGGAGGCCACTGTATAGGGATGTATGGGTGCATCCAAAGGTGCAGTGGAGACACCAGAAATTTGGAGAAGCTAAGAACATGGATCACCTGAGGAAAAGTGCAAGGAGAGCTCAGAGGTGGTCCCAGGGGAAAGCCATGAGCGCCACAGGTGCTGGCAGCGCCACAGTGGCAGAGCCACCTAAGCACTTGCCCTAAGTGGCTGAGGATGCTAAAGGTGGAGCTATGTGCTTGAATATTTGTCCTGATGGGTTTTAGTTTTGCTTTGTTCCCATTGCTTGAGACCCCCCATTGGCAGCTTTTGGAATGGATATATTTATCTCGGGCCATTGAATGTTGGAAGTGTTTAACTTCCTTTTTATTTGTACAGGGATCACTGCTAAGAGCTTGCCTTAAATCTCAGAGGAGACTTTGGACTTGAACTTTTCAGCGATGTGAAACTGCGAAGACTTTGGCGGCCCGTGGAGATAGACCAAATGCCCTTTGCATAAAGGGATGCTCAGGTGTCTTCGGGGCTGAAGGGTGGAATGTCCTTTCAGAGCCTTATGCGTGTGGATTTTTTAGAGGTGGCTAGTTCTAGGGTGCTGGATGCTGGAATCTATTCATATTGCAATGTCACAATCAAGGGCACTAGGACTAGGACTAGGGCGTGAGAGCTGCCCACTTTCAGTATACTGGACAAAATATAAGGAACAATCATTTCTTTTCTTATTTCTTTGATACCTTCTTCCTGCATGAGCTATTTCTTCGCTGCATTGTCTGTCTGCAGTGCCTTTTCCATCTTGGAGTCAACTGATTATGAACTGAAACCTCTACAAGCTGCGAGCTAAATAAACCATTCCTCCTTTCACTTTGGGCATTGAGAATTTTGCCTCAACAATGAGAAAAGTAACTAAGACAATCAAGAACTGTTCTGATAATATAGCAATAAGCCTTGAGGGAAACAACAGAGTTCTAGCATTCTCTACTTTGCATTTTTAGAACTGAGTAGAAACAATCTTGTTTTCTCTGTGCATTTCTTTAATAATAATTCCTTACTTGTGGAAGTTTTAAGAGCATTGGTTTTGAAGCACATGCCAGGTATTCATCCTCGTGTCTGGCACTGGAGGGAAGAGGAGCAAGACGAGGATGGTAACCGCCATTTAAAAAAATGTTGGTCGACACTTGGTGGACTCAGAGATGAAATTTTTAAAATCTTAATTCACCCTATTGCATTTATTAATTATCAACCATGTGTATAATATGATTTTCAGAAACATCTTCAAGAAACTCTTGATCTTCAAACACCATAAATAAATATTTAAGACTGTCACACTGAAGATGAACTACAACCCAGCCCTCACGCTCCCTGCTGGCTCGCTGTCCAGAGCCACGCCGCTCAGACCCCTCAGCTCTTCCCTTCTCCAGGGAGCCCCTCCTTCAGGCCTTACCACAAAGTTTTTTTTTTTTTTTTTTTTTTTCCATACCAGGCAGGGATTGAACTCAGGACCCTACACCTGCCAGGCAAGCGCTTATTCTATGAGCTATCTCTCAGGCCCTCCACAAAGCTTTTGCTGCTGTTCCAGTGGTGAAATTACTTCAGTGAAATTAACCAGTTCCTTCCCAGTGTCAGGCTGGGGACATGACTGTACCCACTCTTCTCCAGCCTGAATTCTGCAGCACTGGACACTGGAAGCCTCTCCTCCTAAAGCTCTCCTTCTAGATTTCTTTACAGGAATTTGGTTCTTACTTGATCTTCTGTATCTCTGGCCCTACCTTGGAATCTTTTTTTTTGGTTTTGGTTTTTCTTAATTTTGTTCCAGGAATCAAATTCATGACCTCGTGCTCACCAGACAGGCACTGTGCTCCGAGCTATAACATCGGCTCCATCCTTGCAATCTTTTGGGACTTCTCCTTGCATACACTCTTGAAAAGTTTGGTGTTGCTCAGAACTTGCACTTAGCACCTGATCTCTTCTTGCTCCTACTGAGCGACTTTGTACAGCTCCAGACTCAGCACCCACGTGTACATGGAAAAGCTGTAAACAGTATCTTTTTCTCATGTTCAAAACCTAAACACCCAAATACACCTGAAGTGGTTCCACTTAGCTCCTTTCCCAGCACCCCGAGTGCATTTGAGGCCCTGTGCTCCTCTCAGCATCAACCACCCTTAGTGCACTCCCACGAGAGCCCACTCAGCTGCCAAAACCACAGGCCAAGTGGCAGCCTGAATCTCAGTCTTCTAAAGTAAACTTAGGGATCTCGTCCTTTGAGCAGCTTTCAAGAACCTCCGGCTAGTTCAGATGGCCTGATTGGGATATCCTTCAGCATCTTCTATATATCTTTTATTTTCCTTTATTTTAGACAGGATCTTGCTAAGTTGTCTGACCTGATTTTGAAATTGTGATCTTCCTGTCTCAGTCCCCCAGATAGCTGGGGTTACAAGCATGCATCACTAACCAGCTTATTCATATTTTTAATTTGAAATTATATTATTTTTAATTTTAAATCTTATTTTTCCATCTTATGACACCTGATTTATTTTTTCTTTGCAACTATAAATTCCTTGAGGGTAAATAATATAGCATGTTCTTCATATCTTTAAGCCTAGTGAAGTACCTAGGTATTCAAAAATATTGGTTAAAAAAGAATGGTTGAATTAACTAGTCAACAAAATAAAAGAATAAAATTTTAAATCACTTGGAAACTAAGATAAGACTGGAAGTAACATCATGTAATATAAAACACATTTTCAACTGTCTCCTTGGGACCTGGAGAGATCAGATTCATTTTGTCAGAAAGGGAATAGAGCCCAGGGAAGCCACAGGATACTTCTGCACTAAGTACTCACTATATGTCAAGTGTCCTGAAAGGTCTTATTCAGTTATTTAAAGGAAAAACAAAAAGAAAAACGAAACAGTATTGTTTTGGGCTTAGAGAAGACCCAGCAATAGTCCCTCGCTCCTTTCATGGCCAAGGGTAAGGCCATGTAGATCGCCCCCTGCGGGACCTTCTCTCCTCCACACTCTGGGTTGCTGGGGAGGAAGAAGCCATTTTTGACCTGTTGCAATCTATTAGAGACTCTGAGAACAGGGAAGGGTAAGAGGGTGACAATACTATCAGACATCTAAAACACTCCTGTTGTAGGTCTCAACATAATGTTGTTTATCATTTGATTTGTAGGCCTCTATGGGGTGTGACTATCAAGTAATGAGGCTGATTTCATTGTGTGGCTTGTGGAAATGGGTGCCCTTGTCCGAGGGAGTCCCAGCCTTCCAAGAGGGAGACGCTTTCATGCAGACGATGCCTTGTGGTCCCCTCTGTGGAGGTGCTGGAAGCTAGCGGGGAGCAAGAGAGGATGACTGGGAGAGCTCTCCAGCTGGCAGGGGAGGGGTCTTGGCTCTGATTCCCCAAAGATGATGCTTAATTTCAGATGTCACTTTGATTGGACCAAGGAATGATTAGAAACCAGGTAAGGCGTTGTCTTCAGTGTGACTCTGAGGTGCCTCTGGAGGAGAGTGGCGTGAGGCTGCAGGTTTGTGGTCTAGGGGGGAAATCTGCCCCCAGGTTGGGCGGGCACCATGCACAGTTCTGGGGGCCTCCTAAACAAAACATGGAAGGCGCATGCTCTGGCTGTCTCTGGGAGCTGAGGTCCGCTCATCTCCACCAGCTTTTGGCCTTTATGCTGTAGGACGTAGGTCAGCAGCCCGCTTGCTTCTCAGCCCTTCAGATCTAGATTTCACCTTTGCTTTCCCAGCTTTGAGAACTTGAGACTGGAGCCCAGTCCGGGCACTACACCAAGGGTCTCCAGCCCACGGGAAGGACACTAGGGGACTTCCATTTATCCTACTAAGTGCTCATTCATCTTTGGACCTATTAATCCGTGTGTTTATGCATCTTTCTGCTTCCTATCTCTTTACCCATCCTTCTTATGGGTTCTGCACATTGGAGAAAACTGAGCAATATACTTATTTTCGTGGGAGTGCAGATGTCAGATCTCTCGTGCCACAAATATTTGCTAAGTGCCTAACTCGGCGCCCGGCTCCTGATAGTAGAGGAGTCAGGATGAGCCCACACTGCAGCCAGAGACCCTGCCAGGGTGACAGCAAGGAGCAGGCTGTGGGGACACAATGGCCTGGAAGTGGGGAGAGACAGAAAGGAGGGTAAGAGGCCGATGTCATAGCAACTGGATGTTACAGCTAGCAGAACATCCACTGCTTTCGGAGTCTTGTAGACCCTCACAGATACCTTTTTACATTGCAGATCTTGATCTATCTTTTGTGCTGAATTGTTTCAGACATTTTAACTGTTGGTTTTGTTTTCTTCATTTGGTTATTTTTGCTGTTTTGTTTTATATTTTGTCTTGTTAGCTTGTAACTTTGGCATTAAGTATAGAGAGGAGGAATGGCATACTGTCGTGCCAGGTACTGTGACACAAGGCTGCCCGTGTGCCGTTATGCTCAGAGCAATCCTGAGAGGAGGCTCTAATGAGCCTGCTTCCCTGTGAGGAGAAAGACCCCAGCGTACGTGGTGCTCCAGGATCGCAGGGCGTGTCCATGGGGCAGGGCTGGGATCCGAGCAGTGTACTTCAGCACATGCTCGGCGGTGGCTCTCTCCACTCCCGCAGGTAGATGCATCCGAAACTGGAAAGGGTGCAGCCTGGTCTCTGTAGGGAAGGACACAACAGCAGTCCACTGACCTGAGCTCTGGCCGCAGGCTCACACATGACGGGGAGAGCCATTTAATTCCACTGCACCTGCCTCAGGTTGCAAGGTGCAAGAAGAGAGCAAGCCAGTTTCTCCGCCACATCTTGCACTGATTATTGCAGAGCCATGATATGGGGACTGTTTTGGGTTTATAGGAGACAGTATGGCATCTTCTCTGCAGCATTTATTAAATAACTTTTTTGAGAAACAAAGCAGTGAGACAGTTTCAAAACCCATCAGTAGGACAGTTTCAATCATAAATACATTGCACGTTGTTGTCTCAGCGGTTATTCACTGTACAAGGTGAAGACATGATATCTCGTCCACAAACACTATTAGAACAAATCTTTCTATTCACTGAATTAAGAGAAAGTAGCTGTATCTTAACTATTTTGAATATAAAGATACAAAATGGTCCTTCATTGTATCCCCTTTTTTGTTTAGTTTTGTCAGAGAAGGATATTCCATTGTTATTTAAATATTGTAGGTATGTTAATTCAGCAAAATATTCCAATATAGTCTAGTAGTCCATGATAGTGGTGGGTCATCTGCAGGACTGGCAATGTCAGAAGCTGTTCACCTGAGCCCTTTACAGCCCAGCATACCAACATGGCTTCATCTCTTATACCTCGTTTTTATACCTTTCTGCTGGATGGTTAAGACCAAGATAAAGCAAGACCTATA
>NDGN011543295.1:4022-15505 GCA_002564285.1 Tympanoctomys barrerae
AAAGAAAGAAAGAAAGAAAGAAAGAAAGAAAGAAAGAAAGAAAGAAAGAAAGAAAGAAATCCGCTACAAAAGATACACAAAGAAGCAGCTTGGGAAGACCTCCCTGGAGCAGCTCACTTTCTGCCCCAGCCCCAGGGCATGCCCCCATCTCTTCAGGCTCAGGGCCTCAGGCTGTACACCTGGGATTGTAAGGCCAGCGCTTCCTTCCTCCCCAAGGGTGTTGTGTGCTGCTGTTCATTGAGTGCATCACATTGAGTGCATTACTCTGATCCAAGATGCTCCCTGAATACAGAGTATTAGTGACACTTTATCACACAATGGGGCTGAACATAGGAGTGAAGCAGAAGGTCTCTCCAGCATTTGCCTGGAGGAACAAGTGGCCTGGTGGCCGCAGAGGACTCAGCGGATAAAAGCTGATGTACTGCTGCAGCTTGCCTGAGAGCAGGTGTGGCTACAGAGAGAGGAAGGCCCTAAATGTTTGCCAGGGCAACCCTGAACAGCAGCATGAGGCCTGAGGCCTGCTACTACAGTGCTCACAGAACCCAGGATAGCAGCTACCTCCATCAGGAATGGGGCACAGGACCGCAGCTTACAGAACACATGCACCTGCCCAGCGCAGTGACAAAGAGGGTGGCCTTCAGAGGACCCCTGGAGAGAGGGCAGGAGTCTCCCTCAGGGTTTGTTCACACTGGCATGGGCACACAAGTACAATGGGTTGTGGACTTCCAACCCACTCACTGTGAGATCTGTTCGTGACTATGTCCTGTATAGAGCAGAACTTGGAGTTGACGTTCTCTCTGTCATGCGCTCTGCTGCTCCCCAGCCCACTGTCCCCAAGTATCATGCCATTGTGTCCTTCTAGGTAACGTGGTTTCTGCTTGTCTCTCTTCTGCTCAGCAACTGTCTGTACAGATGTTTGTAGGTGTCAGCTCTGAGAGCTAAGAATAACAGCAGGCCTTCCGCCCTGGAAGATATCACTAGGTGCTTACCAAGGAGTTTCACTGCAGTTTTTCAACAACGGGCCATCAAGACCTCCTCTGAGCATTCAGGCTGCACCTCTATGCAGTGAGGACCAGGCACCTTCCAGGGCTGCCTTTCTGGGGAGCTGGTCATGTGTCCACTCAATCACAGTGTCCCTGAAGAGGGAAGCGTCAGCAGCGGACAAAGGCAGAGCACAGTGTGGAGAGCCTCCTCATAGAGGCATAGAGGGCAGTCTGGTGGGCACAGGGTGTGGCGAGTGGCCAAGTGCATGTACCCTGGAGGGCATAGGCAGCCCCCCACCTCAGATCTGGGAGCACTCATGCAGTGGAGGTAAAGCTGCAGAGGAGAGGAGGGCTTGGAAGCTTTCTGCGGCAATGATCTAGCCTGTTACTCCATCAGAAAGTTGGACACTGACTTAAAACTGCAAACTCATTAGCCTTCTCCCATGCTATATTGGTGATGTCACCAGCTGCCATTCTGGGCCATGGAGTAAACCTGTCAGGGCTCGGCCAATTCTTTCAGGCCAGGTGAAGTGCACTGACATTAACAGACCTCTCTAAAACTGATGAGAGGAAGATCTTGGATTTTTAGCAGAGGAAAGATGACCTTGGTGACTGGCACTCTGTTCCTCCCCTCTCTTGTGTTGCCTAACTCCATGGCCCACTCACAAGTTCATGGAAAGAAGAAATCAAGGAGTGACCAGAAGCAGCAGCAGCAGCAGCAGCAGGACTGACTGATGTAGGGAAGGGAAGCCCCCCACCTAGGGCAGAGAAGCTGCAGGGAAACTTTCAAGACCTGCTCGGCTGCCCACCTGGCCCCTTCCTAGGACATCAGTGCCCCGTTAGCAGAGATACCTTTGATTTCCTCCATGCTCTATTCCAGGACTCAGGCCAAGGCACTCAGTAAACACTCGTGGAAAGAATGAATGTGTCTCATCTGGTCCAGTGGCTTTTCTGGTTTTTGCTCATAGCTCTGAGCCCTCAGGCCTTGGCCTGTCTCCCCGCAACCTACCCTGTTCACTGTGATCCCATCTCAGAGTCTCCTTGATCTGTGGTGCTGGGGACTGAGTGTGGAGCTACACACAACCTAGGCCAAGGCTGTACTGCTGAGCCACATCCCAAGCCTTGCTTTCCAATTTCTAATTACTTTTTTGTTTCCCTCTAGATCTTTCTAGGATACTCCAGATTGTCTCACTGACAAGGTCAAAATATGCTACAGTAAAATATAGATATAGCTTTTCCTATCCAGGGCTGGGGATATAGCTCACAGGCATAAACAAACAAACAAGCAAACTTATCCTTCCTCCACCTCCAAATTACCAGGGAAATTTCTGAACACAGAAGAAACTAGAAAGACGAGGAAAATGACCCCAACTACTTATTACCCAGTTTCAGCGATGCTTATTTTTTGCCAATACCATTTCAGCTTCCCTCTGATCTTTCCCTTTTCTCTGGAGTATTTTGATAGTCTAACTTTCAAGGCTCGGGGTCCAGCTCAGCAGTGCAGCACCTGCCTGGCAAGCATGAGTGAGGTCCTAAGTTCAATTTCAAATACCAAAAACAACAACAATAATATCAATAAAAGTCCCCCCCCCGTTAATCCTATAACTCTCAGAATGAAATTAAAAGCCCCTCCAGCACCTTCCTCATCCCATTAGTTTATCAGCCACTCCAGGGGGTCCAGTCTAGCTCCATTATTCCTGTGTCATATGTCATGTCAGTCCACTTCTTTATTGAGAGCTGTTTGAATTTGATTAAAAAAATTATTGAATGCTGTTACTGAGAACCCAATTTTGCTCACTTAAAATGAGCTACAAAGTTTGTTTGTCTTCCTCCCTTTTTGCCTTCTTGAGTTGAAAAATCAACTCCTACTGCCCCACCCCACAATGCATACAGTGTCATTTATTTAGCTGTCATGGTGTCACTAGTCCAGAAGGTGGGCTGAAAATTGACAGCAATGACATGGCCACAGCCCACATACTTCTTTACAAAGCCCATCTTGTTCAAAGAACCAGGTCTACCAGGCTCCACCCACACAGTTCTGCCCCCTTCCTGGAGGGGCAGAGATATATGAGGGGACATTTTCTGGAGATGGAGAACACTCCCAAGAGCCTCTACTATGGCTGCCTGTGTGGCAGGTGGTGAGTTCCATATGTGCCCCCTTCATATGGCTGGCCAGCTCCAGAAGTGAGGGAGGGGCGAGTTTGCCTCCTGCCTTCTAGGTGAGAACTGCTCAGGGTGCTTTCTCCCCAGGCAGCTCCCCATAAGCTGTAAATGCAGCCCTGTGGCCTGCTGTGCTCTCATATGCACTTACTCTTTTCTCCTGGGTGCTACACACTGGACCCTTAATTATCCATCCAGACTCAGCCAGTGAGTTGTTCCTAGGCTCATCTTATCTATCCCCATGCTTCTCTCCCTTCAAGCCCCTCAAATGTCAATAATCATAGCTGCCAGGCCCAGGTGACAAGTGGTGAGCAAACTCCCCTGCTTCTCTCTTTAATGATTCCCCAGGGTTAGTGACCTTGACCTGGCTTGTCCCCTCCCACCTGCTGCACTCTGCTGCTCAGGAGCTGCTCCTGTGGACATCCTGCTGGGCCCAGACCAAGCCTCTCTGTGCCACTTTCTTACCTGCATTTCCAGAATGAATGCCCAAGTGCTGGGGCAATGCTTGGTTGGAGTTGTTTGGAAGAAGGGTGGCTGTGTAAAACATACCAAATCTTGGGGTTTTACCTGCAAGACTGTCATCAACCCTTCTTAGGCAGCTGCCATTCCTTATCACACCTGGCATGTTTGGATGCTCACCGTGTGCCAGGTACTTTACCTCTATGACTTTTTTTCATATTTTAAAATTGTATTTGTGGTTTTGACTAAGATTTCTTTATATCATCCCTGTTACAGCATTGCCTACCTTTTCCCATTTAGTTATTTATTTATTTGGTACTAGGAATGGAACTTAGGACCTTATGCTTGCCAGGCAGGCGTTTAAGCCGCTGAGCATCTCCCTAGCCTTCCTTTATTTTTCTAAATAATTTCACATTAGGAAGTTATTGATTGGAATGATGATTTTCATATAGACAAGTGAGCATGTTATGTTTTATGGCAACATTTTAGAAGATAACTGAGAAGAGCTCAGCAAGCATCCTTTTCTGACATCATTTAATCTCTACAACCCTGTGAAGTAGGTGCTGCTTGCTCTTTCTTTCTTTCTTTCTTTCTTTCTTTCTTTCTTTCTTTCTTTCTTTCTTCCTTTCACTCTTTTTTCTCTTTCTTTTTTTCTCTCCCTTGCTGCTTTCAAACTCTGGGCTTAATTGATTCTCCTGCCCCAGGTTCCCGAGTAGTTGGAAAACAAATGTGTGCCTCTATGCTCGGCTATTATTCTCGTTTCACAGATGAGGGAGCCGAGATGCAGAGAGGTTCTGATACAGACCCACAGTCACACAGCTGGTAATTAGCAGAGGTGCCTCACACATCTGGAATGTAAGGCTGACTCAATAACACAACAGCTCCTAAAAGGAACCCTGAAACTATGAAAAATCGCACATGATATGGAAAACATTTAACAAGGTTCTTAGCTCTGGTGATGCCATTCTCCTTCTTTTTTCATTTTCCTTTTTCCAGTTTTTTTTTTCCTTTTTAACCACAGGATTGCTTGTACAGTGACTATGTCAAGAGTAGGTCTGATGGTAGACCTTCAGATATACAAAACACAGTGGAAAATTTGTAGCCTGCTTCCTTATGTCCTCTGCACATCAGGGAGGCATGCACCCCTAAGACTGCTTTATGATCTTGACTAAGTCTTAGAAGCAGAAGAATAAAACTCCTAGAGCATCCAGTGTTGTTACAGTTATTGTGGAAGTAAAATAAGCAAACCTGCCAAAAGAGAGCTTCTGTCTGCCATGGTTTGGACAAGTATCTTCCAAAGGCTCATGTGTTGAAGGCTTGGCTGCCAGCCAAGGGTGCTATTGGGAGGGAGTGGAACCTTTAAGAACTAGGTCCCCGGGGAGGAAGTTAGGTCATCGGAGGTGTGCCCTCGAAAGGGATTGTGGGATGTAAACCCTTTCCTGTGTCTCTTTCTGTCTTCCCAGAGGCCATGAGTTGAAGAGTTTTATTTTTGCTTTCCACACACAGCTACGGTATGCTACCAGGTTCCCAAATGCAACAGGGCTAATCAACCATGGATTGAAATCTCTGACCATGAGCCAGAATAAACCTTTTCTCATTTTAAATTGATCATCTTGGGTACAGAAGTTGACTCACACACCACTTTAAGAGTCTGAAAATCAACTAAAATTGTGAGGGAAAAGTAAAGAGGGAGATAGGTCTCTGATAAACTTAAGGGTTCAGAGTGTAGCTCAGTAGTAGAATTTGTGCCTAGTGTGTGCAAGGCCCTAGGTTCCATCTCCAGAAACCCAAAAAAGAAAAGAAAATGTTCTATAATGAGGAGGCACTGTGAGTAGAAAAAAGGTTCAATTTTGATCTCCTGAGGTCTTTGTGGATGTTTTAGCCCAGGGGAAATCCATTAAAAACTAAATTGCAAAAGAGCATGTGCTGCAGGGCATAGTGCCAGGAGAATTTGAGGAGTGTCAAGTAAATCATCAAGGGATAAAAGCTGAAAGGTGAATGTGGTGGCTTTGGGACACCTAGAATGCCACTAGGCCAGAGTTGTCTCTACTCTCCTTCTATAGTGCTCCAGGTGGGAATCATGTCCACCCCCTTCCCCCACCCCCGTGTCTTTAGCCTATAATTATCATGTTTAGCATGTAAATGGTTCTTGATTATACTTTTGTTTAAAAAAATATAACAGATAACTGAATCAGCATGACCATTATGTTTTCCCATTAAGTCAGTGAGGAATATGAAAATTGAAGAGCCCACTCACATATCTCCTGTGTCTTGCCAATTTCTCTTTCTTCTTTGAGTGCATAGCTCCACCTCCCAGCATGGCCCTCACTCATGGCATCATTTAGGGTGGGATACATCAGGCTGTGTTCAATGTATCATTCAGGGTGCCATCAGCTACCCAAGCTCTAGGGGAGGAATGGTTTACAGAAAGTGGTTATCCCCACTAATGAGCTTTACATTGTATGTTTACCACATCCTCTTGGGCCCTCTGGTCTCCATCCTGGATCCTATAGTATACTTTCTAGTGAGGGGTAGTATGACAGTACAGACAAGCTGGGTCTGGTACTGGGTGATGGTGATACTCTAAACAAGATTGGCACAGACTAATTTCTAGCTGTGCATACTTCCTCACTCTGGGACCATGGACAAGCTGCCTAAATTCTCCTGCCTCCATATCTGTACTGTAGAACAAGGTGACTAGATATGGCCTGGCCACCTGATGAGATTTTCATGAGAGAAAGAGATAGGAAATGTGTTAGTTTTCATTACTGTCACCTTGTAGGGAGCCCTTTTTGGTCCTCATATCGGTCCAGGAAGTTTTTATTTGTAATGCCATGGATAAATTATTGTAATCCCATCAAGTTAATTCTAATCTACCACTTCCAGTACAACTGACAGTGAGAATAAAGACACTAAAGCATATTTATAGTTATGGGGAACCAAGGGGTCCTAAGTCCAGCCATTGTGATGGCTATCTGGAACGAAGGCCTTGACCCAGGCTTAAATCCAGGTTTTATTTAGTTATGAAGGAGGAGTGGCTTGAGGATTAATGACTGAGAATTGCAGGAAGTAGGTGAGTACTATGATCTGGGCTAGGTAGGAGGCCTGTATTTACCTCTGTGATATGTAGAGAGAAGGATATGCAGAAAAAGTAATTTGTATTATACTATTGAGATAGTATCAAATGTTTTGGTGTCTGGTGCTTTAACTCTGATGTGTAATCTTTCAAGCTCCAGGAAGTTATAACCTCTATTTCGAGGCTCGATCCCAATTGACAGCGTGGAGCATTGACTTTTTGTCCTGTCTTATAAAGGCTCATATTAAAGAGCAGCAGGTGTGGCTTATCAAGGAAACACGCTGTCTTCAAAGACTACCACCAGCACCTCTGCTAGACCAACATGTGTTGCTTAAAGCTAATTGAAGGGATAAGGAAAAGTCCTAGCCAGCTCTGTACCTATCAATATGTGGAAATAGGGTCAGGCTCAGCCAAAATGGAGACAACCGCTCTTCTTTCAAGGAGAGTCGCCCAGGTGGTCCTCCTCATGACTTAACACCCAAGAGAATCAACTTATAAGGGAAGGTGTATTTTCGTTCACAATTTAGGGTTTTCAGGCTTTAGAGGTTTGCCAGGCCCTGATGCTTAGGCCTTTGGCAGCACAGTACATTCTGTTGGGACTGTGTGGTGGAGGCCTGTTCACCACATGGCAGCCAGAAAGCAGAAAGAAACAAGAAACAGGAAGGGGCCAGAGTTCCACAGACACACCTCCAATGACCTAACTTCCTCCTACTAGGCTCCACCTCATAAAGTTCTACCGTTTCCCAACAGTGCCACAGGCTGTCACTAAAGTTTTAATGAATGGGCTTTTTGAGGACATTATATCCAAACTATAGCAGGAAACCTCTTTGAAATGTTTGATGTTCTATTTTGATGTGCTCTCTAGTGAATGGAATCTTTCTGGGGACAATTAGCTTTTAGCTTTTCCTGTAAATCTTTCACCACTTTTTATACACTTTTTAAAGAAGAAAAAAAACCTATGTGGTATTTTCTCCTCTATTTTTCTCTATTTAGGGTTTAAAAAGAATAAAGGCAGAGTCATTTTTTGTTTTATTTGGTTTTTAGTTTTCAGAAACTAAATTTTACCCTGGAGAAAATTCTCAATTTGATGTTCAAATTTATCTGTGAAGAAATTTCTTTAACTTAATGGCCATATATTCATCAGTCTCTGAGAAAATCTCTAAACAACTCCTCTTTACAGTAAACTATTCAAAAGCAGTGTGAAAACCTTAATTTAATCAACATTACTGTTTCCCAACAAGGGTAGATTAAATAAACTGAATTTACAATAGGTTGGAAAGAAATTAATTTTATGCAACTGAAAAAAAATGGGGCGGCCTTATGGAAGCCAAAATTTAACAAATTATGAAAAATCCCAAATCAAGGGGCTAAGAGGTAACGTATCTGATGGGTTTCAAAGTAATTCCCCCAATCCAGGCATCAATTTAGCCCATGTCCTAAAGCTGAGATAGTCTTTTAAAAATATGAAAAGTGATAGGTTTCTGAGGAGAGGAATTACATCAAAGTGAGAAATGAGGTTTGACACGGGTAACTTACGTGTGAGCAATCAATTGAAACTGTTTTTCAACTACTTCGAAGCTTTTTAATGTGTTTTTAAAATCATGATGAGAAGATACACAACACTTTTTTTGCTGTTGAACTAGGTATTCTGGTGTCAGAAGAGGAGAGATCCAGAACTCTCAGGAAATTGCTAGCAAAGGATAAACTAAGGTGATAAAAACAAAGTGGGTTCTGTTTAGTCATGATTAGGAGTAAATGCAAACTGGCATGGGAGGCACGATGTGTGTGGGCTCACAGAAAGACTGTAGAGAGATTACTGGGTAAAAATATGGAGGCATGAGGATGGAATTCATTATCATCCATCGACTGGAAATATACAAGTGTACTGTTCTTAAGAAGATGGAAATACAAGAATATCCTAGACTATTCTGAATATTCTAGACATACCAGAATACTTTAAATCCTAGAATATATTAAAAAGAAAGTTGCATCTGATAAGTACTCTTCCCTTATACTGTTCTAGGAGGCTACTAGACTATTGTACATACTTTTCAAAAGATATGGAGATACTTGACATGACCTAGAGATGAGTGACATCAGTGAAAAGACAGAATCTGTGCTGGAATAGGGGTCCCATGCAGAAAGATTTAAAAATCAACATGATTGAATCTCAAGAGGAAAAAGGCAAGGGGTTAGATATGATTGTTTTCAAGTACAAGACAGGGTTTTGGCAGAATGATGGTCATGTGGTCCCTGAGCAAGATGCCAGGCCAAAATGAAAGATAGATATGGAAACCTGACCGATATTTAACTTCTCTGATGATTCTTCATTTTCCACAGGTCAAGCAGAGCTCCTTCCCAGTGAAAGCAAGGCCTAGCTTTTGCCAGTCTGTAGGATGCCACAAAGTGACCACCAGCTGTTGTGTGCCCACTTAAATCAAGGAGCTTCTACCTGGATGGATTTTTCATGTCTCAACCAGCATGGCCACCTCCTTTGAGCCACCTCTGGTGGCACCCACTCAGGGTGTCAAGTCCTCATATCAGAAACTCTCAGATTAGTACTGAACCAGAGGTTGATCTCCACAAAAAGGTTATTAAATCAGTAATTGAAAGGGCAAATATTGAATGCCAAGAACAAAGATTAGAAAACAGGCACGCAAGTAAAATGGTGTGTGTTGTGATCTACAAATTCCTCATCAACCCTTATCATTGTCTTTAATAAAATCTACAGAACTCACCTAAACTCTATAGATTAGATTTTCCCTTTGAAAATTGTCTTAGCCCATTTTGTGTTGCTATCACAGAATGCCACAGATTAGACAATTTATAAAGAACAGAGATTAATTTCCTACAGTTTGGGAGCTGAGAAGTCAAAGACTGACCTGTACCTGGTGAAGGTCCACTTGCCATGTCACCCTGTGGTGAAGGACATCACAGAGTCAGACAAACAAGCATGCTAGCTCAGGCTTCCTTTTCCTGAAAGCCATTAATCCCACCACAGGAACCTGCCCATGTGAGTTCATCTAACCTTAATTACCTCCCAAAGGCTCCCCCTCTAGACACCATGAAGATACAAACTTCGGGATTAAGTTTCTAATGCATGAACTTTGGGGAACACATTCAAACCATAAAAGAAATACAGGTCAGTGCACAATCATGCTTCAAGGTGAGTATAGAGTGAAAACTTAGGCATCTGCTATACCAAGTAACACTGGAAAATCCAGTTTTCCTTCTCTGAGAGAATTTAGTGATATTTATATCCAGATTCAAATCTCTCAGTAGATAACTTCTTGGTCTCATTTCTCCACTGATACTAAGAAGTGTTCTCTAACCAGGCTGTAGCTACCTGTTACTGCTCTTATCCTGCAGTGACTACATTCTATGACAAATTCCTGGCATCTTCCGGTACACAGCATGGCTCTTCTGGAGTAGGAACAGTCTGGTTATTTTGTTGCACTGACCAAGTATGTGTTAATCACTGATGTCTACCAGTATGGAGCTTTGTTTTGAATATATTGGGAGAGTCTTGGTAGTCTCCCTGTTTCCAGAGAAGCTGAGAACAGTGTTAGCTCAAGCTCATCAGTAGCTCCACTTGATCTAGGCAGGCTGCCCCTTTACAAAGACCTCCAGGGAACACATACAGGCGATGGCCTTTCTGTTGTGCAGAACACTTTCAATAAATGCCCTTATTGTCCTGAAATATTACATCATATGAGGCCCAAATGGATTGTGAGAAGTCATTTAGACGATACTTCTCTGTCCAGGCAGAATGAAGTCACCTACCATGGAAAGCAAGGCCTTTCTCTTTCTCTCTTATACTTCCATATGCTTCCTTTACCTCTTCATATGCTTTGTTTAAGACATATTAGAACAGCAATTTCCCCGTCTTCTCTCTTTCCAAATTATGCAAATTAAGAATAACCTTAATCCATCTGGAGTTGTTTGTGATTGAAAAATAATTGGGTTATAATATGTTAATCCTTATGCTAATATTTGTCCCTGAAGATAAAGAGATCTGAAAATGCTAATGTGCCAGTCCTTCCAAGGAGAAGATTATGGGCTGGATAGTTGGGGAGAGGGAGGAAAGAGAGAACAGAAAGGGGCTGGAAACATAGAGACCAAGGGAGGTCGTTTAAAACTTTTTATTTCTATACGCTTTATTTTGTACACTTTTAAAGCCATGACTACGTGTCACTACTCTTAGTAGAAAAATTACATAAGCTACACACAGAAGAATGGATGAGAAGCTTCTAGAGCAGAAGCAGGTGAAAGGCAGGTGGAAAGCAGGCTGGCCTTGCAGGAGCACCTTGGAGAGGAGCCCGGAAGAGCCAGGCAGCCACTGCCCAGGGAACCTCTTGGCTGGGACTCAGAAGAGTGTTCAGCTAGCTTGTGTATGGCTGAGAAACAAGTAGCTCTAACCTGGGTCACAGGGCCCCTGGGGCTGAAAGAAAACATAAATAACATCTTCAGAACCTGGTAGAAAAGAGAGGTCAAAGAGAAGCATAACCGAGAAACTGTGAACAGTACTTCTTCATTGGCTTCTTTAGTGAAATCCACTCTATAAATGCACTCATCATACTCTCTGTGCAATACACTCCTTTAGCAGCTGGAGGGGCTAAGAAGAGGAAGTCAAGGAGATGCCTTCCCTGTCTAAGGCACCTCATCTTTGACAAGACTGTGGTGATGACCCTGCCCAAAGTGCTTGGCACCTAGCGCGTCTCACAGCCTGCTGCAGAGCAGATTCTCCAGACAGAACACTTAGGGAGGTGAGAGAGAGAGAGGACAGTTTTGGGGTGACAGCTGGG
>NDGN011543300.1:0-18783 GCA_002564285.1 Tympanoctomys barrerae
CTTGTTGCTCTTTGTCTTCTCTGTGAAGGTTTCTGTTAAGTATTTTCTGCAAAGCTAGGTGGATATTCATGAATTTGTTAACTCATAATTATTACAGAAAATTTTTATTTTGTTTTTGATTCTGAAAGATTTGTTGGCTATAATAATGTATGTTGTCATTTATTTTCTTTGAAGGCTTCAAGTTTGCCATTGTATGATTTCTAGTCTTCTAATTTATGCTGAGAATGGTGCTATCCTTCCAATGGTAACTTTCAAATCACTTTGTGTTTCTTTTATAGTGTTTAACACATATTCTTTGCTCTGTATTCTTGGCATTTGAACTATAGTATGACTTGGGAACATTCCTGTCTAATCATCCTGTTTTGAAATTCTAAAAGCTCTCTGTAGCTGGAGGTCCATATCTTTTTCAAAATTTGAGAGTTTTTCTTCCTTTCTTTAAGTAGATTTTGTGTGAATTTCATCTGTATCTTGGTATCCTTTTCTTTTTGAAATATTCATAATTTCAGTCTTTTATTCATGTTCCAGAGTCATGAATGCTTTCTTCATACTTCCTTATTTGTTCTTTATTATTGTCTGAATGTAGTAATTCATCAACATTGGCTTAAAGTCCTGAAATTCTCTATTCTCCTTAGTGTAGGTTATTGGTACACATGTTCAATATACGTTTGACTTGCTGAGATTTTCATTTCCAAAATTTCTTTGGCTCTTTATAGTCTCTTTTTTCTTTTTAACATATTCAACCATAGTCCTTCATTCTTCCATTCAGCTGATGATTTTTATCAGTTTTTATTTCATTGACCATTTTTAACACCATTATTTCAAGTTCTTTAGCATTATCTCTACTTCAGTGTCTTCTGAATCAGTTAATACAGAACTCTGGGAGATTGAGACAGGGAGAGTACAAGTTTGCTTCTCACCTGGTAATTTAACTGTGTAACCCTGTCTTTAAATAAATAAAGATGAAGCTCAATGTCAAGGTGCTGAGTTCAACTTTGAGTTACACACACACACACACACACACACACACACAGAATTATGTCTGAAGAGCCACATTCATATTTCCCAATTTTTGATTTGAAATTTGTGCATCTCTTAGGATGGGCGTCACTTTTATGTTTATGTGACTACCTTCTGAGGAATAGCTTTCTCTTGACATTGTTCCTCAGGCTATAAATTTGTTTAGTAATATTGAAAATAATCATAAACCTAGTTGGTAGTACACTTGCCTACTCGCTTTTGTGTCTGTAAATGGTGAATTTTGATGTAATGCATGGTGTATTGAACTCTCTACAGAGAGTTCTGCTCTCTGTAGAATTTTGAAGTTCGGGGTGCTTCTGATTGTGATAGTAGGTGTGCTAAAGACAGAAGAGCACTTGGGGTATTTCTCCTTTGATCTCCTCGCACACGTGCTGTCTTGAGAGATCTATGTTGATCACCCTATAGCTGCAGTGTCACTGACAGTTGTGGTACAGCTGCGTGCTGTTCCTATAGCAGTGAATATGTGGAAACAGATAGATCAGCTTTTCCAATCTACCTTACTTTTATCTCCATTGTTCTTTAACTTGAAGAATCTGCCATGATTTGAGCAGAACTATGTTGTGTTTGGCAAAGGGGCAATTTCTTGCAAATAGTCTGCCGATAAAACTTTTGACCATGCTCCATCCTAACCTGCCTCCACCTGGAACAAAAAACAAAGGGATTAAGCACACTATAAAAATGTTCCAGTAATTGAAATACAATAATAATTAATTAAAAACCATAACAATAATGTAACACAAAAGAAGAGGCAAACTGTTGAATACTAAGTTAAAAATTTAAGTATTTATAAAATGAAATTGATCCTAAAAAAGAGAAAAGTTGAGACAACAGGAGAGAAAGAAGCTTATTAACATTTCATAAAAATGATGTATATGGATAAAGTAATGAAAAATTTTAAAGTAAAATACTAAAACAAATGAGGACAAAATGATAAAACAAAAAAAATAAGTAATTAAAAAGAGTGATGAAATATCCAGAGATGCTGCCTTCGAGATGTGTGGTCACTTACCCCAGTGGCCTTCGTCTCTGTATATAGAGAATCAAGTGTCATAGTTCTGTCATTGACAAAGCTTCAGCATTACCCAAGACTCACCAGGTGGACGACACATGTTTGCATCCTGAAGGCTTGGATGAAGGCATCCAGGATGGGGTAAATATGAGTCATAATAGGACCTCTCACTAGCATGGCCTTGTCCTTATATGGGCTGTAAGAGGCGAGCAATGGCTATTAACAGCACAGATTGCATTCTATACATCTGGGCTGTGGCAGATATCTGAACCATACTAAGCCCTCTCATCATTAGATCTTCCATGTCATTTGGCCATATCAGGAAAGTGGAATATATTTAGCCCACTGGATCTTACAATTTCAGTTTGTGTCTCTGAAATCATGGAAAATATCCAAGCCACAGCACATAGTTGAAATGCATCACAGCATATAGAGGAGCAGTCATACTTTTAACCTCTCTCCTAGTGTGGCTGAGGCTACTGAGTGATTTGTAATCCTCAGACTCCACTGCCTGACCTGACTTCCTCAAGAGATCTGACATTGACCTTGCCCTTGGTTACACATGGCAGGACCATTAAATACTGTAGCTTCCACATCTCACTGCACTATCTTCTCCCTGGCATTTGTGGGCCTGCATCAGACACTCTCCAGGCACCACTGTCTTGCAGATCTATCCTATATAAGTCACTGTAAGTCACTGTGGATGGAAATTCTCAAGGACGCCAATTTGTGATGGTTTTGAGTTTCATTTATCAGAACAATTCAGTTCCTAAACATGGTGTATACTCTTGATGTTTTGCTACATTCTATTTACTAGTATTCAGTAGTTTGCACCTATGTTCCTTAGTGAAATTTGCCTATAGTTTTCTGTTTTGATTGGGTCTTTCTCTGGTTTCGGTATCAGTGTAATACTTGTCTCCAGAAATGAGGTACAGAGAAGTCCTTCCTTTTTAGTTTCACTGAAGATTTATGAGTGTTGATATTAAATCCCTAAATTTTGTATAGAATTTTGCTGTGAATCTTTAAGGACCTTGACTTTTCTTTGCTGTTAAGGTTTTTTATATACACTATATTTTCAATTTCATTTCTGATATTGGGTTAGTCAGAATTTCTTATATCTTCTTGATTCTTTTTTGGTAATTCATATATACATGGGAATCTGTCCATTTCTTCTGTGTTTTCCATTTTATGAGAGACGCACTTATTAATGATCCTAACTTCCACCTTTTGTCCTTTTTCATTCCCTATGAGTTTTTCTTTCCTTTTCTTTTATGAGGTTGGCTAGTGATCTATCAATTTTGTTTAATCTTTCAAAGAACCAACTTTGTGAATCATTAATTCTTTGTATTATTTTCTTGGTCTCAATTTCTACTCAGGTCTTTTAATTGCCTCCCTTTTGAGCTTTGTACTTGACTTGATCTTTCTTACCTAGATGCTTATGGTAAAGAATTAGGTATTTTATTTGTTCTTATTCTGTTTTTATAATGTAAGTGTTTAATGCTATAAATTTTTCTTCTTTCATTGTATCCCACTTCTTTCATTGTATCCACAAATTCTGTTAAGTTGTACTTGAATTTTCACTGGATTGTTGGTATTGTTTAATTTCTTCTTTAATTTCATTTGTGATCCATTGGTTTTTCAGGAGGGTGTAATTTAATTTACATGAGTTTATGGAGTTTTTATAGTATCTTTTGTCATTAATTTTCAGTTTTACTGCACGATGGTCAGATAATATGCATGGGATAATTTCAGTTCCCTTGAATTTACTTAAGCATATTCTATGGACTAGTATATGGTCTCTTTTATAGAATGTCCCAGGTGCAGCTGACAAGAATGTGTATTCAGGTGTTTTTGAGTGGAATATTCAATAAATATTTACTAAGTCCATTTGTTCAAAGGTTTGTTTCAGTTCTGCTATGTCTTTGCTAATTTTTGTCTATTTGATTTATTGCTTTGATTCAATTGAAAGTTAAGGTCCCCATTAAGATTGTGCTATTTATTTTTCATGTCCTTTAGAATTTGTCTTATATAGTTGGGTGCTTCTATATTTGATGAATACATATATATGTACTCCATAACAAGTATGTAGTGATCGTCTTTATCTCACTTCATCACTTTTGGTTTTTAAGTTCACATTGTTTGCACATTGTTTTCTGAGTTCCTAGTGCATTTGGTATTTTTTAACTATCCATCAACTTTCAACCTATGAATTTACTTTGGACTCAAGTGTGTTTCTTTTACACAGCATATTGTTTTGCTTTGTTTCTTGATCCATTCTGTCAGTCTGTTTATTTTGATAGATAAATAAAGCCACTTATATTGATGGCTATAAGTGATATGTATTGGTTTATCCTTGTCATATTATTTTCCTGCTGTTGGTTGCCTGCTTTTCCTCTGTGCTTAACTGTTTTCCCTTCTTAGTGGTTTCATTCTGTTGTTCTTGCAATTGTGGTATTTTTTTTTATCTCTTTCTATAATATCTTCCACTACTCTTTGTAGTGTTGGTTTGTTGCTCATGAATTTCTTTAGTTTGTTCTTTGTCATAGAAGTATTTTACTTGTTCATTAATTTTGGAAGTTAGTTTTGTAGGTTACATTAATCTGGATTTAAAGTTTTTCTTTTAGGAAATAAGTAGCGAAATATTTCACTCTAAGCCCTTCTTTCCTGGATGGTTTGTATTAAGAAATCTGCTGTGGTGGGCTTTCCATTATATGTGATTTGTTTCTTTTCTTAACAGTTTTCAGTATGTTGTTCTTTTGTTGAATTTTTGGCATCGTGATTACTATATATGTAGGTGAAGATTTATTTTGCTTGATACTGATTGGAGTTCTATATGCTCCACCTAACTATATGCAAAATTTTTCCCAATGTTTCAGAAGTTTTCTGCTATTATTTCCATACATTTTCTTTCATGTCATTTTCACGGACTCCATCTTTTAATTTGACAACTATCAGTCTTATGTTGTTCACCTTTGTGTTGCCCTGTAGCTGTTGAATTACTAGTCCTTGGTTCATAGTTACTTTTTTTTTCACTTGCCAGGCAAACGCCTGTTCTATTGAGCTATCTCCCTGCCCCACCCCCTGTTTCTCTTACATGATTTCCCCTTTCCTGCTTGCTAGATGCAATAATATCTCCAAGGGCTGAGATTTTGTCTTCAGTTTTATTCAAGTTTTTTTTTTAAGCTTATAATAGGGGTTTTTTTTGGTGGCACCAGGGATTGAACTCAGGACCTTGCACTTGCCAGGCAAGGCCTTATACCACTGAGCTATTTCCACAATCCCTTTAATGGAATTTTATTTTCCTGTATATCTCTTTGAATCTGTTTCATGTACTCTTTTACTTTCCTATATTATTCATTCCAGGTTCCTATCATTTCTCTATGCTCTTTTTTTTTTAAATCAATGTCTTCCTTAGATAGGCTTTAGCAAATATATATATATATATATATATATATATATATATATCCTCCTGTCTCAGCCTCCACCATGCTTGGTTCCAAGGCCAGCACAACATGCAGTACCAGGGGTCAAACTCAGGGCCTTAAGATTGCCATGCAGGCACTTATGCTGCCCAACCATCTCCCCAGGCCTATCATCTTTTTTATTCTGAGAAATTATTTCTGATCTTATTTCCTCTATTCTTGGCTTGTGTTACTTCTTCTGTTGCAATCATTTCAGAGATTTCAGGTGTGTGACTTCCAATTTCTGCTATGTTGATGTCTCCTGGACTTTTTCTGAGTGGGCTTTGGGGTCTGAGATTGCATTTTGCTCTTTTGTTTTGTCATTTTCTATTTCACAGTGCTCTCTTTATTTTGATTTTGTGACAGTCTTTGTGAAATTTTGATAGTACGTAGCTATATCGCTACTATCGAGGCCACTCTAAGAAGTATCTGCTCTTCAGGGATATCTTTGGTGTGTCAGGGATTCTTAGTTTGTGTCTGTTGCAAGATCCTGCCTTCCCCATTAAGTGACATCAGTGTGTTGTTTTCCACTGTCCTCTGTCTTTAGGAATGGGCTGTGTTGTGGTTATTACCCCAGCACATCTCAATATGGTTACCCAAGAGAGAACAAGTGATTGAAACAGATATGATATCCTGGCCACAGTACTACAGTTAGCAATTATGATCATATCAAGCAAACTTTAGAAGTTGACGAACTTTGATAAGTATTGGTTTTGCATTTTAGACTATAGGAGCAAAGTCTACAGTTATATAACTGCTAATCACAAACTAAGAGTTTGTATGCAAAATGCTTCTCCTTGTTAGAGTGGATTCATCCTGTGTTGCTCTGGTCAAGCTGATTGTCAGTTTCCCAGTGCTTCATTTCATGTAGACAAATGCGTGAGGCACCTGGATTCCTCTGGCAAGGATCAACATTAGCAATTTGAATTTCTTTGGATATTTGTTTTTCTCGTTGTGAATTATTAAAAGTAATAAAACATACTTCAGCAAGGTATTTCTTAAGCTTGCATACTACTGTGTATTATACTGCGATCCTTATTTTCATTGTTTTTTTTGAGTAAAACTATAGAATTCACATTTCCCCAAAAGTCTTATGATTTAATGAATATAGTAGATGGTTGCTGGAAATATTTTTCTGTCTTAGAGACTACCATCAGTCCTTTCATAAAACATGCTTAAAACAATTATTTTGACTTTTCACTCAGAAAAGCATGAAATGATTCTCACAATCTATGTTATTTTGCTTTGTTTAGTCAAACTCTAGAATTTTAATTCCTTTATGTGTCTTAATGTTTACAGAGCAGATTATTTGATAATTTGGTCACAAATCTGTACTATGGGAGTAGACTGGGTCTCAACACTCACTACTTGATATAGATTTCAATCAAAGTAAGAAATAAGTTAACATATGTGGCAAATTACACTTAGGAAACCATAATTTATATTAACTGAAGAAACAAAATCTTCACATAATAATCTTTTGATATTCTTTCTTGTGAGTGCTTAGTGCTGGTTAAAGGGTTATGTAATTTTAGGTGTCTTACTTCACTATTTGAAGCTTTTCGTTCTGATTTTTGGAAATGACAGGTTCTGTATAAATATAAGGCTACTTTATAGATAGCATATTTATTGTTACTTAAAGAAATGAAGATGTATGACCTGAAGTATTTGTACTGCAAGTCAAAATTTTCAGTGGTTTTTTTTTTTATATCCTAGTAATTCTCCACTTTGTAAAAATACCAAATCTTTTTATCCATTTGTCAGTTGATAGGCATTTCAGTTGTTTCCAAGGTTTAGGTATGACAAATTGTACTTCTGTAAACCTGTGTGCACATGAGTCACTGTGGTATAATATTTTTCAGTTCATTTGAAAAAATTTCTAGGAGGGAAATAGCTGGGTTGAATGGGACTTCTAATCCTAGCTTTTTGAGGAATCTCCACATTGATTTCCATAGTCAGTGCTCCAATCTGAACTCCCATCAACAGTGGAGAAAGGTTCCTATCCCTCATTATCCAATCCAGCATTTGTTATTGTTAACTTCTTAATGGTATCCATCCTTTCTGGGATAAGATGGAGTCTGAGTGTTGTTTTAACTTGTATCTCTTGAATTATCAATGATATTGAACTTTTTTCCATATATTCATTTGCCATTTGTATTTCTTCTGCTGAGAAGTATATATTTATCTTAGATGCCTATTTTTTGATTTGGTCATTGAATTTTGGGGATTTCTAGAAATTCTTTATATGTCTAAATATGTCTCTTGTCTGAGGGACAGTAGGTATAATATTTTCCCAATTTGTGAGTTTTCTTTTTATTCTATTGATGATTTCCTTTGACATGCAGAAACTTTTCAAAAAATAAACTCTAGGACTGGAGATATAGCTCAGCAGCACAGCACCTGCCTGGAAAACACAAGGTCAAGAGTTCTATTCCCAGTACCAAAAAAAAAAATAATAATGATAATAATAAAGTAAATGAAACACAATACTATTTTATGTAAATGGATGCAACTAGAGACCATACCATTAAATGAAATAAATCAGACACATATATGCAAATATTGTATTGCATCACTAGTATAAGTACCTGAAAAGAGTAAATGCAATCTGAAAGGAAGAGTAGATTCTGTGAAAAGAAAAGAGTCTATTCAAAAGGAAGGAAAAACTAGGATAAGGTAAAGGACAAAAGAAAGAAGGAAAAATGTTATATTTTTGTATATGTATTGGATAGCTTAGATAATTGTACTGCTGTTTTTTCTTCTCCTTTTAATTTTTTTATAACTTTCATTTTTTTCCAGTTTTTCATGTTTAGATCTGGTAAATAAACAACTAATTTGAGAATAACTATTCAATGCAACAACTATTGTCCAATTCCTATTATTTTAATGAAAGTTTGTATCTTTTGAATGATTGTTTTGTTTTTTACAATTTTATTCTCTTAAAAAATTCAGCATTAATTTTAAAGGTCCTCCAAAGTTCACAATTTTAGGGCACTATTTTTAAGTTTACTTAAAATTAAAAAGTTGAGTACTTTGAATAAATACTATTTAAATCATTTTAACATCATTTATTACATGCAATATAACTGTCTGAAATCAGAGTAAAAATTATTTATTTAAAATATGTCTATCATTTCTATAACCCAGAAGACAGCTTACCATGATCTTCACACATGATGCCCAGGTGAGAACTGAATCTTTAGATACGTGTCCACATACAAGCCTAAACACTAGATGGGCAAGTTCCAGGTGAACTATCACAGCAATCTCTCCCTGAAATTTTCTGTTGTAAGTCAGTAATTTTGCTACTTGAAAATAATTTTCATGATCTAAGTTAAGGTGAAGGTCAACTTGCTCATTTCAGAAAAAGCATTTGAAATATTTGAAACTGACCTAAGCACAACCATCTCTCTTTGAAGAAAGGTGTGTGGTTTTTGCATTCCACAGGTATAACTGTGTCAAGGTCCGTATTCTAAGGTAACATTATATTTGGAAACCTGGGTAGTTCTCAGTGGTACCAACAGTCATTTTCAGTAACTGACACAAGCCTTCTTTGTACAACAACAATAACAATAAATGTTATGGCCACACATCAATGGCAATCCATGGAACGTTTTTTCATGTTTAATGAATAAGAAAAAAAGAAAAAAAACGAATGAATTTTTACCAGATTATAAATGTAACAACTCATTATACATGTAAAATACATATGTTCTAGTAATTTTTTCAGCTTTTGAAAAAAATGCTTTCTTTTAGAGCACTTTTTCTTAGTATTTGATTACATTGTCAGTTTATGTCTCTTATTATAGAATAACTTATAGCACAAGAATTTATATCATCTTGGGATTTCTTATTAAAAAGACATCATTAATTTATCCATCATCTTTAATTCTTTTAGAATTTTCAAGTTTTTTATGTACTTTGTCATGAAAAAATATATTCATTTTAAAGAACAGAGTATATCATTTTAAAGAACATAACTGATGTCAAAATAAATAAATATGCAAAAAATAAATAAATAAAAACAAACAAAAAAACCCTTATGTATTTCTCCTTTCTTTGGCTGTCATATATGTGAACAGTTTTTTATTGATGCTGTGAAGTGTGTGTTAGTCTGTTTAATGTGTGTTTATCAAAATATTAAATATTATCTTTTAAATTTAGATCATGTTCTACTCCAAACTGAAAGAGATGTTCTCTGTTTCTTGCTGGAAACTGAGCTATAAATAATGTATAATCGCTTGAATAAAATTTTAGAATCATATTTGTCCTATGCACAAATGGTTAGTTACTTTCTTCACAACTTTCTTCAGCGAGAGATTTGCTAATGATTTATATTTTGTGAGCTATGTAATTTTGTATTTGTCTCTCTACCTGTCTAAAGCTATCAGTAGTTCTCTGAAAAGAGTGAACATTTTTCCTTAGAGGAAAACTAAATGTTGGATTCAACACTCTAACTTTCCCGTCACTACATTATTTTGCACTAACAATTCTACATAACTGCTGTTCTCTATCTATCTCTCTATCTCTATCTCTTTCTCTATCTCTACTATGTCTCTCTTTTATCTTTAGATATATATGTGTATATGTACATATACATATATTCACTTAATATTTTATGTTACTGCTGAAGTTATTATTGATGGTAAAATTGATACTGATTTTTATTTTTTATTTTTGGCAGAACCAGGGGTTGAACGCAGGTCCTTGTGCTTGCCAGAGAAGCGCTTATTCCACTGAGCCATCTCTCTGGCCCAATATCGATTTTAAAATTATGAAAATTTAAACCAAGGTAAGTAAAGTAACTTTCCCTGGTAATGGGGACACTTATACCAGATGGAAATGACAACTTATTTAGATTTTTTTCCATGTTATCCATTAATCATCCCTGCACACACAGACACCACTTGCAGGACCAGCACATGCTTCTCCTACCATAGACATAATGAATACTGATGGGATCAATGACACAGTAGTGTTCCACATGTCGTTTCCAGTGGGGCTGGTACTGTCAGGCTACGCTTTCACTTGCCTGTCCAATGGGGAAAGAGGAAGAGGAGTATGAGGATGGTGCAAAGCAAGAAGCTTATTTGCAGAAGAAAGTGGCACAAAGCCACACTGAGGAGTGGGACCCACTGCTGAGGATCGGGGTGCTGTTTTGTGGACAAGGGTTCAGGGAACCCTCTGGGCTTTTGGAGCTAGCAGGGAAGCTGATGTGAGCAGGGCAACTTGTAGAAGGAGCAACCAGGTAGAGGGTGTCACCCGCAGAAGTAAAATCACCACAACTGGCAGCTACTCATAAAGTGTCTGATTATTACAGTGCCTGCCTGTCTTGTGTCCCTCTGCTGATCCTACCTAGAAGCACCATCTTTATCTACAACACTGTAGGTGTCAGCAGCTTCGTCACAGTCATCTTGTTGAGTTATGTATGTGACTCTTTCTAATTAATTGACTTTTTAATAGCTTTTCTCAAAAGATTCCACAAATCAGGAAAATTTTGTGTAATATCTATTATTCACTGCCAATTGACAAATTCCTGCATAAAACCAATATTTTTAGATGTACCACTAAGAAGTTCAATAATATGATATTTTATGTATATTTTCTTATATGAGGTTTAACACAAATGTACAAAACAAGATTGTGTTAAAAATAAAAGGAAAAAGAAGACGAAAAAAATGAAGCAATGAAAATGGAAAAACAAGAAATGTGTTATGAAATATGAGAAGGTTAGGCTAAAGAAATAGTTGTTAGAAAATTGGATGAAATACATATTAAATTATGGCACATTTTCCCAACTACATAATTATAGCCTAAGTCATATATTAATGTATACATAATTTTCATAATGGTCTATGCATAAGTATTAAGATGTTTATCTTACATACTTAAATAGGCATTTTTATGTATGAAACCTTTTTTATTATTCCTAATTAAGTGTATTTTAAAAAATACTTGAGTTCCAATAGATCTCAATACAAAATGAAATGTTAATTTCCTTTGTCATGATTTATCATGATGTGTTCAAATGAAAGAAGGTGACCTATACACTACAGAAAATTGCAAAATATACACAAAGTAAACTGTCACTTTTTTACAATCAGAATATCCACTCATCCTATTTAGAGAATATCTTTTCTCTGGCTCTCTAACATACATGTGCATGTATAATGGCCATTATGGGATCTTACATTACATACTGTTCAGAAATATTATTTTCCAGTCAATAATATCTTCTTTTTCATTTCATAAAATTTGAGTATCACTTAATGAGCTTACCTTATGCAATGTCCTCCCATCACTCTCTTACAACTAGGTTATTGAAATGATCTCATCTTGGATGACAGAATCTGACAGTTTTGAGCCTTAAACATTTTATTTTTATTTTTTAAGAGAATAAAAAATAGTAAAGCACTTTAGAAATGTTACAGAATTTCACTAAACAAAATTACAATTCAACAATGGTTGTTACGTTGCAGATTGTTATCTTCAAATTAGTTGCTCAGATTACCAGATAGAAGCAAATAAAATTGTTCAAAAAATTATAAAAAATTAAAAACAAGAGAAAGAGGAAAAAGAGAAAATTAAGCATTAACTTCTCCTTTCAATAAACTAACCAAAATCAGTAATATGAATTTTCTAATATTATCCTTTTTTCCTTTATTTAAATTTATTTAGAATCATAACCAGTCTTATACTCAAATAAAAAATGAAATTGTCAATGAACAAAGATGATCATGGAGACTATCTCAGTGCCTATGATAGCCCCTTAACCAAACATACTACTATTAATGATAATAACAAAATATTCCTTTGGCTTAGACTTTGTGTCTCAATTTTCAAATTTTTATTTGATGAAGTTGAATAGTGAGGAAGCCAATTTCCACTTGTAGAATATGTGATCTTTACATTGTTTATATTTTGAAATTTTACATTTTGAACTGTAACTTTTATATTTTCAACAAGAAAATGGGTTCAGCAGAGAAAAAGACAAAAATACAGAAGTGAGTTGTCACAAGACAGAAATTGGTCCATTCATAGTGGAACACTGAAGATATGGAAGATTTTAAAAGGTAAATTCTGGGCCAGCCAAATAGCTCAGCAGAGTAAAGCACCTGCAAGCAGGAGCAGGGGGCGGGGGAGTAATCCCCAGGCCTGCCATGCCAGCCCTGTCCCTGGGGAATGCTGAGACAACCATTGAGACTGGATGTTGTGGTGCACACCTGTAATCCCAGGTCTTGGGAGGCTGTAAACAGGTGGATTACTATGAACCGATCTAGTCGTGATACCTTAAACACCCAGCACCTTCCCTAAAATAAAAATAAATAAATAAATAAATAAAAAGCTAAATTCTTTGTTTTCATAATGGAATATGTAAGATGGAACGTGTTTTCTAAGCTCAGCTTACCACAGGCCACCATATGATGTTAGCAAACTGCTTATCCATATAGACCCTTAGGGTTTACGTTAGCAAAATAATGACAGTGGGCTGCTGAGAGGAGCGACATGTAAAGATTACGTAGCTTGAATACTGAACAAATGGGATGCACTGGATGTTAATAGAGATTAACTATATTCTTTTTTATTTTTATAAACTGTGTGGCTGTTTTTCTTCTCTTCAGTAAAAATCTCAATCTACTTTCAAAAACTTTTCTGATCATTGTTAGGTGGGAAAATATTTTTTGCAATCTTAAAATTTCAGCTATGCACATTTTGATTTGTTCCTGGTTTTGAGTTCTGTTTGCTTCTGGCTGGCTGCTGTACTGGGAGAGAAGATGGAGGTTAATAGTTTCTTCTCTGTCAAAAGTTTCTTCATTTCCTCCTGAGTTTAAGATGTAGCGATCTATTGCTACTTTCTGGTCATGGCTTGAAGCTGAAAATGTTTCTTATATATTATATGAATGGGTTTGCTTTGGGGAGAGGGTCATGACTTTGCTATTGATCATCTAGCTGAAAACTTCCATTCTCTTAATACAGTTGAATGAATATCCAGTGCCTAAGTTTCCCAGCACTCCCCCTGGAAAACTGAAAGGATTCCTAGCTATTTCTCATGAGTTTATTTTCTCCTCTGGCCCCGCTTCACAGAATTCTGTTGTTTTGCTTTATATTTGAGTTTTGGAGACAGTCTTGCTAGGCAGGTTAGACTGGCTTTGAACTTGCTATGGAACTCAACCAGGCCTCAGACTCACAGAAGCGCTCCTGTTCAGCCACCAGAGCAGAGGAACTTGAGGTGTACACCATACCTGACAATGAATGGGCATTTAAATAGATCCCTTTGCTCTGTCTCTCAGTCTCTCTGACTCTCTCTGGCTCTCTGGCTCTGTCTGTCTGTCTCTGTCTCTGTCTCTGTCTCTGTCTCTGTCTTTCTCTCTGTCTCTCTCTCTCTTTTTCTCTCTCTCTCTCTTTCTGTCTCTCTGTTCCTTTGAATAAGACTATCAGAGTGAACATACACACCATTTGCCCTGATAAATTCTGGATGACAACCTTTAGCGAGTAACAATGTCAATTTTGCAAGCTGTCAGAACAGATAATCACAACATTTCTTGATTTGGTTTTCCTGAAATGAATCAAATATCCATTCACAGAGTTAGCAAATTTCCATTATACACATTTCTCACCCAGTGTCCAACCGAAACCATTTCTTCAACACTTGAGCTCTTAAGCTTCGGGGAAAATACACTCTGACTTGATCATCTTTTGCATATGTAGGGACCACAACACACAAATACTGATTTCCAAAAATATTCTCAAATTTCTAAGTACTTTACTCAGTCTTTCCAAACCCTGTCACATACAGAGACGATATTTGTCATCTGATCTTTGACATGATCTCGAATGATGATGTCACATTGCTCTTTGAATTGTGGGGTTAGTATAGAAAATATCTCTCATAAAATCTTAAATACTGCCTGTTATTTGTCAGTGCAGCCAATATGTAGCAGGGACACTTTAAAGGACATTGGCTTCTGAAGCTTTATGCCATTTTACAGCACCAAGATTTTATTTTCAGTAACATTCATTAACCACAGCTTTCTTTCTTACATGAATAATCCAGACCAAAACCAATATATTTTAATAATTCAACATGTAAATTACCAGAACACATGATTTTAGATATCTTTCAGAGGTACTTAATACCCTGAACAAATTGAGGTCCTCAAAAATCTTGTAAAGATTTATTGTTCCATTTAAATTTATTTAATTCATATTGTACAAATTAGTGTCTTTTAATTTTTCCTTTCTCTCTCATAAAATCCTAAAAAGTGATGTTACTTCCCAGAGGATAATATTTTGGAGCTAAAATAACTTGCAATTTCCCACTCTTATTGAGTTTTCTTTTTATGGTCTATATAGTCTGATAAGGTTTTAATTTTCATATCTAAGCTGGTCAGACAGTGGTGAACAGTATCAATTTAAGTGTTAACATTAAGAAGTACAGGAAAATTAATTCAAGAGGTAATTACCTCTCCAAAATTGCACATTCAAATATTTCATTTGTCATGTTGCAATAACATTTATTTATTCCTTTAAGAAGTAATTATTGAGTTTCAGGCCAAGGAGATAGCTCAGTGGAATAAGTCCTTGTCTAAGAAGTGCAAGGTTCTGAGTTCATTCCTTGGCACCACAAAAAAAGTAATTATTAAATTTCCTGGAGTTACTACATGATGCATAAAACACTGAGTGTGAATCTTGAGCTCAGTGTCTTAAAAATACTATAAGATGATTGAAGTTAAGAAAACCTCCAGTAGTGTGCCATGTATGGTGATACAATAATAATTATAAGCATTTTCTGAGAATTTGATGTGAATTATAAGAATTATAATAAAATAATTCTTTATTGAAAGATACTGGTTTTGATCTGGAATTATAAGAATTTTCTGACAATTTATAGAATTTATATACTATAAGATGGGTATAGGGCTATGCATGCCTCATACATTGGTCTCATTGAATAATGTTATTTACAATAATTATAAAATGAATATACTAATGTCCCCAATTCATCCAGTATAAATTGAAATCCAAAGACGAATAATTTTATTAATGCCAGTAGTGGGAAGTTTTTTTCTTTTTCTTTTCTCTCTCTCTCTCTCTCTCTCTCTCTCTCTCTCTTTCTTTCTTTCTTTCTTTTGTTGTATTTTAGGGAAGGTTCTACAGGGTATTCAGGGTCTCACTACTAGATCAGACTCTAGTGGTCCACCTGTTTACAGCCTCTCAAGAACTGGGGTTACAGGTGGGCACCACCACGCACAGTCTCAATCACCCTCTCAGTGCCCCCCCCCGGGTGGGGCCAGCACAGCAGGCCCAGGGATCGAGCCCCAGCCACTCTAGTCTGCTAAGGTATTTGGGTGGCCCAAGGGAAGGTTTTGATAGATGGGTACAGTGATTGCTAACAAATGCAACTGTCTGAAACTGAATTAAGACTACATAAAGTGTTGTTTGATTTGATCTTTCTGATGAGCAGATATGCCTGGGAGAACATTAAGTTTTCTTATGCAAGCTATCCCTGTGGATAACAGCATAGATGCAAGATATATTGTAATGCATTTGGAGAACTTCAAATTTTATAAAATTTCATCATGAGAGAAGTAGGGACCGGTAAAGTTTTGGAACAATTATAATAAAATAGATCAACAAAATAACTAAGTTTAAAATAAATATCATTCCCTGAATGAAAAATCTAATGCAAATTAATGTTTAGTGAGGGGGAAAGGCTTAAGCTCCCTATAGGACATGTTTTGGTATATTTTAGTTCTCATTTAGATTGCGATGCATGAATGATACATAAGGTGCCAATATCACGGCTTTGAAAATTCTTACCAAGTGTCCACTACTCCTACCCAAGGAAAATATATCTCATTAGAGACTAAATGCCTTTCAACATTCCTCCAGGCACTGGTGGTACATGGTACATCTATGGTACACAGGTTATTGTGTTTTGCATTTAACACAAAAGATGTTAATGTAGCAGTTCTTTTCTAGACTAAAATCTCAGTATACAGCTTTAATTATACTTTGGGATAAATAAGAGACCTGTGTGCTGAGGTTTCAGCTCTTGTCTCTGAAAAGTTCCCCGTCACTGCTCTAGGACAACTATGTCAGAATGAAATGTTTATGAGTTGATGAGTCAACATTTCGATTTGCATGTCTTTTAGCATACAGTTTCTTGAGCAATATGTCTGCAATCTACATCAAAAAAAATAATTTCATCTTTTGGAAATTTTTTTCTAGAAGATGTTTCTTGTCACACAGTTAATGGAAGTATTGTTCATCATGTGTAGCTTCCTTTGCCTAAGGGAATTAAAAAACATAATGTTCATATGTGATTTTTGTTTAGAGTAAAATTATATGCATATGAACAACCATTGACTAACTTTTTGTGCCTTCTTTTTTATTATTTAGTTATTTGGTATAGGGACTCATTACACAACTCGGACTCATAGTGATTCTCCTGTTACAGTCTCCCCAGACTGAGAGTTACAGACGTGCACTACCATGCTGAGTTTTGGAGCCTGCCAGGCATGCCTGGCCTGGAGCCAGCATGGTGTGCAGTGCAGGGGATTGGACTTGGGTCCTTGCACTTGCCAGGCAGGTGCTTAGACTGCTGAGCTATCTCCTAAGCCTTGTTGTGCCTTCTAATATAAACATGTGTAAGTATATAGAGGTGATCGCTAGTGTTCTTTTATTTCCTGTTAGCTTCATGATTGGTCCTGATTTTATTTATAAGTTTGTATTTTTCATGTTATACATGTAACAAAATCATTTTTTTTCTTTTTGACAATAAAAAGGAGTTACAAAGTAATATTAGAAAAAAAGAATATTGAATATATTGAATATAATAAAGATATTAAGATATATACATATACATATATACATATATATATCTCTTAACATCCATCCAGTATTTTCCCCTTAGAAAACATACAAAAGATTTTCTCACTCTTACAGCATTCCTATTTTATTTTTTATGTCTATTTTATGATGCACTGTTTCACAAGATTATGCAGAATAGCTATGACAATTTTGACCCAAAGCATGTGAAGATAACTTGGTGAATGTTCAGGGAGAAAAGTGACACATTTAAAAGAAAAATTTGGGTTTCAAATAGTTTTAAATTTGATTGTTGTATTTTTCTTATTTTTCCTAACTGCAATGCTTGCATGTGCATGCGAACACACACACACACACACACACACACACACACAGTGCCAAAGTTAATTCATAAACCTAGGATCAGCAACATGATTTTCAGCATCTATTGCAAATTTAAAAAGTGATATCTCTCTTAAAATATTAGAGAAAAATATGTGGTTAAATATAAAGTATCTACTTAAAAGTATTCCATTATGTCAAAACTGACATGTAGTAATACAACGGAATAATATAATGATCAGAACATAATAGTAGAAGAAATGGAACATATTTCATTCACATTTTTGTGATATTGCAAATAATTATGCACTATTAATGACATTTTACTAATTGACTTATTTTTATTTTCTAACTTTTCTGCAAGTCCTTCCATGAAATCTTAGACATACTGTACATTTCTATAATATCATTGGTAGCAGTGCTGTGGAAATTGATGCCACTTTTTTCCATAAATGAAATTCTGAAATGATTTTTATTTTAACCTTGATAAGATTTCATCCTGATAAAAATGGCACAAATATATGTGGATGGATATATTTTACAGAATTTGAAAAGTTTGAGACATGATTCTCAAAAATTATTTTGAGATGAATGTTTTAGTTTACCTAGAGGTGATACTTGTACAATATTTTTCCAAAATTTTTTAACCCTTCAGTGTGATAGTTATAAGTATAACTTCACATGTTGATCTTCACAATTTATAATTATAGACATAATGTCACTTTAGTATATACAATTTCATTTTGTGTTTTCTTCTGGCATTTTCTGTCACTCTCTCTGTACTCCAACTTCAGTCTATACACATCGCTCATTCTTTATACCCTAATTCTGAGTCCATGTGCATAGACACTGTCACATTAGACATCTCCACTGACGCACAAAATTTGTTTTATTATGGATGTTCAAGTCATGCATTCAAAACCATAAGTTATTCTGAATTCAAAGAGGATATTATGCCAAGAGCATCTATTAATGTGAAAGTTAAGTTTTCTCAGGTTGCACAAGCAGCTTTGTAGCCATGAAGCTGGCCCTGAAGATTTTTTAAGATAAAAATTGTATATAGGGGGCTGGTGAGATGGCTCAGTGGTCTAAAGCACCTACTTGGAACAAGCTTGGCAAAGC
>NDGN011543301.1:7495-36759 GCA_002564285.1 Tympanoctomys barrerae
AGAGAGAGAGAGAGAGAGAGAGAGAGAGAGAGAGAGAGAGAGAGAGAGAGAGAGAGAGGTTTTATTCATGAGATGTTAGTGTGTTTCATCAGAGAAGTCCCAGACCTTAAACTACTTCTTCCTGTCCCTCTGTCTCTCTCATACATACAACACAAATAGCACAATTAATTGTATAAGAAAATATCCAAATCTTCTAACTGTACTCCACAAAGACTGGTTTCAAAGAATGTTCAGTAATATGGCTAATACTAAAATATAAACAGAAAAAGCTATAAGACCGTACATCTAGTCTAAATTCAATCTTGTAAGAATCCACTGTATTTTAAATATAAAATAAGAATAAAGATTAGATAAAATATCCCAAAATAGTTGAAGATTTTGTTGAAATATGAGAGATTTACATCTTCTAGTTTTAATTCCTAATAGTACCCCAGTAAATAAGGATAAACTAGAATCCTTGAAAGATATCTTACTATAAGAATCTAAAAACCTGTCAGGGAAAAAAAATCAAAGTTTGAGCAAATTTTAGGCACTGTACATTTCCAGGTATAACTGAGTGGGGTGTTCCTTACAGATGTAAAACCACAGTCTGATTTTGTATAAGTTATAGATAAAATTGTATATCATGCAGGTACTACTAAATGTTGTGATTACATTCTACACTGAGTTTTCTTAAATATACATTTATGCTGAGAATCTCTCTTTGGAAACACATCACATTACCTCACAGGCCTTGCTAGGACGCTTATTTCTACACACACATATCCCTCTACCTCAGCACTCTCTCCTTTAAGCTCTTATAGAAGAGCAAAGGTAAGAAACTATTCAAGAGCAACTCACCGAATCACTGGACGGTTTGGAAATGTTACCTATCACTCAAACTTCCAAGTATCCTGGAAATACAGCCCTGCAATCTGCATATGGCCTAGGCAGAAAACTTAAAAACAAATTTATTTATGCTGGAAGATGCAGTTTTAAAATGAGCCATGAATAAGAAGTGTGGGACTTGCTGGCTACCCAGCCAGCTGACACAGGCATGGACAGACATGTGGGCTCGAGACTCCAGTGACTATTTCACCCTTTCCACCCTTCTGTGTGGACTCTGGAGATGCTATTAGATCTGGAGATAAATTCACAAGCACTGCCAAAAAGTAATCTCTTTCATAAGGTGTCAATGGGAAGTTTATTTTCTCCTACAAACTAGGATGATGCTATGAATTTTGCTGTTAACCTTTCAGTCTGACTACTTGATAAAGCATACCCTTTCCTCCTGTACTATTTGCAAACAGAATAGGACTTGGATTTTTAGCAACTAATATGATGCAAGCATAGTTAATGTTGTACCAGGAAAAAAAAAATGAGAGAAATCAGAGTTGCCTCTTCCCTGAATGCAATATCCACCTATTATTGACCACTGTGACCTTTCTGGGAAAAGTCACTTCCATTGGGTAGGGCAGTGGCCGCAAGGCAGCAGAACACCACTCAGAGTAATTCTTTACAGATGCCAGGAACCGGAAGTTTCAAGGGGAAAAATGAAAGCCATTCACTCTTCCAATGACATAGTCCTTTGATACCGCCAAGCCATTTGAGCTGAGAGCTCTAAGGTCAGGAAGGCACATAAAGATTGGTGATTAGAGAAATACTATATCAGCAAAGTGTGGCAAGCTATTAAAAGAAACTATAGCTTTTATGATTGTGTCGCTGACGCTCCCCAGGGCTATTTGTATTAGATATTGAGTTAAGCATAACTTATTTAGTCCTAGCATTCCAGAAAACATTTTGATGTCAGCTACTGCAGGAAAGTAAACACACAGTAGAGGAGGAAGCAGAGCTGATCTCAAACAGATAAAAAATAGAGTAATTTAATTGTCTGAACCTGGACGTTTTAGAGCATTAAGAATGGGAAATTTTAGAATAGTCCTTTCAACTTGAAATGTAAAGTTTATTTAGGCATTTGGTAGAGGGGGAGAGAAGTAGCACAGGGCTTACATAATCAACTCATTGAGATTCTACTGAGTTCTGATCAAAAAGTATTTTTAATGTATTTTAGTGAAAGAGTCCCAACATTAGAAACTGCATGTGCAATTTACAGATAAATTTATTCCCTTGAAATAAAATAAATAAATTTCTGTTATATTCCCATACACTAGTAACCACGTATTTTTTAATTCATGTATCTTCTAGTCTAATTTTAGCATTACTCATCTATCATGGAGTGCAAGTCATTTAAAGTGGGTCGTCACACACTTTCATGACTACCATCAAAATTCTTTGGTTAAGACAAAGCTTTAAGACTGGCCACTTCTCCATGAAGTATCCAACACTAAAAAAGAAAAGCTTGGAGGGAAAGAGCTCAAGAAAAATAAAATTGTTTACTTCCATCCTGGATAACAAAAAGAAATGCTGAAATTCTGAACTCTTGGTTCTTGCCCAAATCCTTGGGAGAAATTCCCTCAGAGGTTCTAGGAAGAGTGGGTGTGTCTTGATGACTGAAGGGACAGACAATGTCATTTCAGCATGTTAGAAATATCACTGTCTAAAAGATTAAAACTTTACAAGTCATTGGAAACATCGTAGTCAAAAGGTACTGGAGTCATATAATATTGTTAGCTTTGGAAGGTACCCAGTGGAAGGACTATTTACTATCTTCGCAAAAGAGAAATGTAATGGTTGGGGGAGATGAGGACTCTGTTATTAAAAATACTGGGTCGTGGGATTATGGGAAATTTTCACAATTTTTGCCAAATTTTCTGCCAGAATTATGTACTATTTAATAAAATATAAAACAGGAAAAGATATAGGCTTTCAAAAATATAAGGAGAGCTCATCATGCTGTCTCATACAGACTTGGTCATGCCCTGCCAATCATCTTCTTGGACAGGATCCTACAGAACGTGCTCCAGAGTTTATGGGCTGGTGAAGAGAAATGGCTAGCCCACCTTTAGCAGGAGATCCTTCCTCCTTCCAGGTATTTGGGACTTCAAATGCATTCCTCTGGCACATTTTACATTTAGCCCAACTCTAAGAAGTGGATTTGTGTCTTCACCACCAAAGGGATATCCTGGCTATTTTCATTCTTTTCTCTTTAAAAAGTTAGTTTTGCTTGTCTGTGGGAAGAAACACAACTCCACCAGATAGATAGCTTTGCAATCATACCCATTACCCAAGGTTGAGGATATGCCCTGAACTATAGCCACCAGCCTGTCTGTTTTGCTTCATGACTACCCATTTCAAATGGCTGCTCAACACCCCACCACCTGTGCACTGCATAGCCAGGAAATTCATAATTCAAGTGGTAAGAATGAGCAACCTCATATTAATCATTGTAGTCTTTCTATAACTATAGATATATGGCCATCATTTATTATATAATAATCACAAAACATAAATACAGAACGATGGATAACCATATATTATATGCAAGTACATAATTATAATAGTTATGTAATCATGCAACTATAACATAGTCTGGCATTCTGTGATAATATTTAAGATAATTTACCATTTCACAGCCAATGCATTTCTATGATCGGGGGAAATAAAAGTTTGCTTGGGTTAAAGAAATTATTGCTTTGAGTTGCAATTGATAGTTACTATCTAGAATGTTAAAGAAAAGACAAAAGCATATTAAAAGCACTTTATCTCATTTGAACTGAATATTTCATGGATGTAGTTACAGAAAAAGGTATTATAAAATTTAACTTTCAAAAAATAGGGATTTGACTGCACTTAGCAAAACAGTCATGCACAGAATATTTTTTGAAAATATTTTATGATCTAGGTTCATTATATTCAAAAGACTAGCAAGAAAATGGATAAAATGTGAGCAAAAACTAAAATATCTTGTTTTTTAGGTATAGATTTTTCTTAGAAAATAGAGCAACCCCATCTCTGTTTTTTTTTCGTTTCTTTTCTTTTTCTTTTTCTTTCTTTCTTTTTTTTGTTGTTGTTTTGGCTGTTGTTAGAGTTCAGGTGAGGATAAGTTTTTATTGGACAGCCATAAACCACCCATTCATTCTAAATTTAGAATGCCAAGGAACACAAACCTGACATCAAGGTCAAGATAAATCCTGTATCTCTAACCTTGGCAATGTTCTGAAAACATCAGAGAGATTATCGAGTAAGCTACCTGTTTATTCTTTCATGACTGCTCACTAAACCCCACTCAGATTTTTGGGTTGAAAGTGTCAGCATGCTGTACTAAGAGAATCCTTTTATTCTTTTAAATTAAAAGAAATATTCAGTAAACATGGGCTGTGCCATGCAAACACAACCCTCAACCTTGCTTGCAATTCAATGTTGAGAATTTTAAATGAACAGCAGAGCAGAAAAGATAAACATAGACTCCCACGTGACTAACACTTTAGCTGTACGCGTTCTCTTATCTTCCCTCCCCATAGAATCCATGCTCAGATATAACATGATTCTTTCCTAATTTGAGGGAGCCCAAGTTAAATCTACATACATAATCGATAATGGCCTCATCCCTTTTAATGCAGCATCCTAAGAGACACCTGTCCAATTATAAAACCCAATTTCTTCGCGCCGGGGAGATGGCTCAATAGAATAAGCGCTTCCCTGGCAAGCATAAGGGCCTGAGTTCAATCTCCGGTTGAAAAAAAAAAACTTCTGAAAAGGTAGCTTCATTTATTTAGAATAATGCTTAATCACCAGTTATGTCCTTGCTAATTCCATGCAGCAAGTTTTGGACTAAATATAACTTGACATCCTTACATAAGCCATCAAAAAAACAGGGTTTGAAATTTTTTAAATTCACTTCTATGTCTATGTAAGTTTGAGAAAACAAGGAGTGGAAGGGAAGAAACATCAGGCACATTTTCTTTTATTAATACTTTTACACTAAAAGAAATTCTTCTAAGGATTTGCCCCTTTGAAGATAAAATTCCATTTGCATAAACTGGTGGAGCCTCTTTAATGCAGTTTTCACTATCTTGACTCTAAAGTGACTGATGTCAAGATCAAGGGACTCAGTCAGGCAGATACACTCCAGGACATCTCAGAGAAATAAATCAGCCCATCCTCTTACCCAGGAGAGTCCTGCTCCACCAAGCAGATTTGAAATCTCCTTTCTGCAACACGATGCCAAGGTGCACTACTGTGGGACTGATTCTCGGCCCTTAGAAATCGCTCATTCTTTTAGGTAATCGGGGGTGCCCTTCCTGGGTTATCTAATAGACTAATGAAGCTTGGAGATAAACCAGCTCCTGACCATTTCTTGCCCTCTGGGCACTCCCAGGGCACCAACCCCATTCAGCAATTTATCTCATTACGTTAAAGAGAGAAAATTAACCCTGAAAAACATGGAGATAGCCCCTTGAGTGTTTACTGAATGTGGTACTGGTCTCAGTGAGGAGAGAGGGAGAAATCATAGCATTTATTAGATCCTCCGTGACATTTAACCCTTTGTCTAACCTCTGTCATTTTCCCCATTTATAGTTGCATTTTGGCCATAGTATGTCTATCCAACTCAGCACCACCTCTCCAATTTACTATCTGACACAGCAGGTCTTTCGGGTCATCACAGGTGTGGGTGAATTAAAAATGTCATCGTTTATTCTTTATTTCACAAGCTTGACTTAGTGCTGTTTTCACTTGCAAATACAAATGTGAAAACTATAATTTATTACAGTGCTAGCAATTCAAGATGTTTTGCTTGGATTCTCTGTATGCCATCGGTTACCAACATTCCAGCCTGTTTTGCTTTAGTTGGCTACTAGTTTACTACCCTCAATTTCATTCTCTAACTCTGTGTTTAAAAACAATTTAACTACACTTTGATTCTGTTTAGAAAAGCAGTTATGGGTTCCCCGACTAATGCACAGCAACATATGAAACGTGGTTTGTAAAATGTCACTTTAAGGCAGATGACAAGATGCAAATGACTCACTTAGTGATTCTTTCATTTTACACGTACTATTTTATTAGAGCAGTATCAGAGGGTGGGTCATTTCTGGAGTCCACGAGGATGTTATTTCAACTAAAGACATTTGAGTGGCCTGGAAATCCCTTTCAAGAAGTCCTGAAACATGTGGGTCCAGCCCCAGCCTGCCTGCTCTGTGAGCAGCCCCTACTGGACAGTCGCGCCCTTCATGCTGTTACTAGAGGGGAGACACCAAGGCGATTTTCCTTCCCCTCTTTTCTATTGTGGGGAGGATTTTTCAGTTTCCTTTGTAAAAGTTAAACTATGTGACTTTCCCCTAATTCTGAGTATTGATTTAAAACCAACGCACCATGTAGTTCCTATGCAAATCTATTGACCTTCAGGTAGGAACATGAATTATATTTACACAATAATTCAAAAATCTTCAATGTAACTTATTCTTTCAATTCAAAAGTGTCTTCTGTATATAAGGTTATAGGAGTATCTTTACTTTTAATAAATGTAGCTCAGAATTCTAAAAAAAAGTGTCAAATAATGTTGCTATAGACCACTTTTAAGACAAAAATAAAGACATTTCTGTCTGTCTTGTTCCTCTCTCCTTATGACAAATATGGATTCCTGATATGATATTTTCTCAATTTACTGTTTCTTATGGGTCCCAGGATTTTAATAATATTAAAGTTGATCTAGTTTGCATGCCTAACTACTATTTAAAAATTAATATTCATGTTATATAAATTTCATCAATAAAAAATTTAAAATCTAAAAATGTTTAATACACAAAATGTATATTCATATAATATCACACTATAAAAAGTATTTATCACTAGCTGCTATTTATGACTACCGTCTTTCATTCAAGCATCTGAAAATGATATGGGATTTTTCTCCCAAGAAATGATAGAATAACAAAAAAAAATCTTATTTACCATACTTAGACAGTACACTTTCCCTCTAAGATAGTTTGAGTAGGCACTTCTGTAAATGTTGGCTGGCAAAAGTTACCAGATTGTCATCTCTGTATGCTGAAAGATCTCTGTTTATATACAGAACTGGAAAACAACCAGCCACACCGTGGTGAAAAAGTACTATCTACTAACCCGGTCTCCACTCGCTGTGACTCACAAAATATCTTTAAAAAGAAATTGGCAAGGAGTACTAAACCAGTTCAAGATAAATGTGCTTAGATCCTATTTGTTTTTCCTACCTTCCACAAAAAAAAATTAGGAAAGATATTTTGTTATGATTCACATTTGCCCTCAGTTTTCTTACCTAAAAACTAAGTTGTGAAGAATTAAACTTTTATTATCAGTGGTCTAGGTTAGTGTTTCTTGCCCCAAAGAGCAGTAATATTTTTTTAAAAATCACAGTTCTTTTTGGATGGTCAGGTTAAACATAAATTTCCCAGCTGCAGGACTTCTCAGAACCAATAATTTGCTAAAGCACTGGATGTCTCCAAGAGCTTTACGCAGATTCCAAAACTCACCAGCAGCGATGTCTCCAAATGCACACTATGGAAAATTCTCTTACGTTATCCAGCCTCTCGGCTCCCAGAACTTTTAGGGAAAATGATATCTCATTTCTTTCCAATCTGCAGTTCCCAGATGGAGCACTGACTCGGCAAGGGGTGTTAGAACATGGATGCTGTCTTTTCTAAAGCTCCCCTGGCAGTACCCAGGAGGACAGGCATTATAAACTGCGTATCACTGATAAGGAACTTGTGCTTTGTCACTTAAAGGGGCTGAGGGACAGACCAGAAGACCAAGCCAGGACCCCAACACAAGCACACTCACTGCAAGGTCCATCCTTTCTCTCTCACGCACAGGTGCATGAATTGTTCTTTTTTGGTGACACTTTTCAGTGTCCCCTCTGGTGTGTCTACATCATGTGATTTAATTGAGATCAGTGTGGACTCTCTCACCCTGGCAATGTTGATGGTATGACCTCTCACCCCAGCAGCTTATATACGGTTGCATTCATTCTACTTAGTGTAGAAAAATGACATACTTGATGCTAGCTTTATTTAACATTCTGAAAGCTGATCACTTCTTACACACAGAGTAGGATAAAGAGTATATAAATATTAAAATATTAATCAATGATAAATTTGGAAATAACTCTAAGGAATGTATGTTAAAGAGCAGCTTTAATGCATGTGAATAATCGTGTTGGATGTGGTCTGTATTTTCTTTCTTTTTACCAACAAGTCAAACAGCCAGAGATACTGGAGTAACTTCTTCTTCTCACAGTAATGAGACATTAATAGCCCATGGAAAAAGCAACATAAAATTTAGTTTTACACTTCTCACTAACATCCATCCATTCTTTGGTAGTAAAATTAATATTAGATTTTTAAAAAGCAATGAAAAGTGACCCAGAAACCTTCATTAAATATATTTTCAAACTTCTGAATCACCTCGGTAGACATATAGCCAAAACTGAAATTTCAGAGAATATTTTTTGTCTACCAAGAAGCCAAAGATAACTGAATCTCTTGCAGAAAATCAGTGTAAAAATTGGTCTCTTTGGATTGCTTGCCATCTCTCATATTTCCTGAATGTACTGTTGCAGATACTTTTTCTCCATCATTAATTATATAGGGGTGATTTACAGTTCAGAGAAGACCTTCTATGTCTGAGTCTTATAAACCAAACAAAATTAACATTTGCTGGGAATTCTCTCCAGGATGAAAGAGTTACACAAGAGCCATTCAGAAATAATTATGTGTTAAACAAATGACTTAAAATATTGATGATTTTTTTTCAGTAGGATTCCTTAGTGAAAAACTAGTATCACATGACCTAATATCAGAAAGAAGTATGCTTTGAGGAGAGGCAAATTCCCCAAAAGATATAAACAATTCTATCCATATACTTTATATAGCTTTCTAATAAGAAAAAAGGCATGAGGCAAAAACATGCTAGTTAAGCGCTGTATATCTTGCTTGCAAATTGACTTTATCCTCTCGCTGTTCCATTTTAGAGTGTGGTTTCTTTTTAAATTACAATTTTATCTTAAGAAAAATTGCTGCAGAGTATATCCAACTGCCACATTTAAAAAAAAAATGAGTGATACATCTGCAGTTGGACTTCAGCAAAAGTAGAAAGGGACTGCCTCTCACTTTCAGAACAGCAGCAAGGAAGCATAAACCAGTTCTAGGTTAGCAACATGCACCGTAAAGACACTTGTGAAAAGAACTGTCCCACATGAGCCAGACCGGTTAAAATGTTCTGTCCACAGATAGCGTTACAGCATCAATGTGAAAAAGTCAAAATTTAAGGGTACCTACCAGTTTCTGGAACCAAAACCAAAAGCACCCTAATCCTCTTGTCATAAAATCTAGGAACAACTATGGGATATGACTCACAAATACTTGAGTTTTGTAAATGCAGACTGCTGCCTCTCCATCTTGACAGGGTAGTGGAGGTTCACCTCACTGTGTCCACTCACAGGCTTTTCTTTCTTTTTTTTTTAAATCATCTTTATTATTTTTTTTGTTACTATTTTTGTTTTGTTTTGTTTTTTCTGGTACTGGAGATTGAACTCTGGACCCTGCGCTTGCCAAGCAAGCACTTATTCTACTGAGCTATCTCCCGGGGCCCCTCACAGGCTTTTCATGCCCTTCAGTTCAGGCCTAACATTCACGACTATGAAGCCAGAACAAAAGGCTCCTCAGCTCCCATCTGACGAAGAGGCTCAAGCAGAAAATGCCGCGAAGCAAGCAGCAACACGAGGCAAACTTGAACCAGCTCGCCTCATACAGTGCCGCATTCTGGACTTGTCGCCTTCTAGCCTTTCTTGTGGGTCTCACACTGTTTGATGAAGTGCCACTGTTTACTGTCAACAAATCTTGATTCAAAGTATAAAATTACCCACAGAAGCATGTTTTGTGCACAGTGTGATGAAATCTGTGTTCTCCCTCATTTGATATATGTAAGAATATCATTCCTTAATACAATTTGGAAAATTCGGTGTGTTCCTTCTCCCTAGATAGAGTTAACATGCACATCAAAAATGCTTGGTGTAAGCCAATGCTAGCCACAGGAAAAAAATTACTACCACCCACACCAACAATATCCTGTTTAAATCAAATGAAAACGGGGCTACTCAGCATCCTAATGGCTCTACACACAACATGAATCGTAAATCTGTCATGCTAAGCACTGGGCCTTATTCCTACCGTGGTTGCACAAAACTGGCTAGAAACAACATTGCCATAAAACCGTAAACCGATGAAAGTTTTCCTCTCTGTGTGAAAATCTCCAGGCCTATGAGGAACTGTTAATTAAGAGAACTTTCTCAGTCAAGATAAACTTCAGCGTATTTCTAAAAATTCCTGATGACCCCCTGCTGGCTATAATTATGTTCCCTCCTCTTTGCCATTCGAATCATCCCTCTTGGATCATTTAGATCCATTGCAGCCATTCCCACCGACCTTTGAGACACTGGGCTCAGTCATGAGCTGTGAGAAAAGTCAGTGGCATTTCTGAATTTTGAAAATTTTAGTTGAGGCCATAGCCCCTGAGGCCTCTGCCCTTCCATGTCTCAGTAGTGTAAACTCATTATTTCTTCCATAGGAGGGGATAAAAATGTGCTCACTTGGAAATCACTATAATTTACTCAGGGGAGAAAATGTATAAAAATCCAAATGATATCTTTATTCCTGAAGGTGAAGTTATACGCTAGCAACCAAAGTTTATGGATCAATGGAATTCCTAAGTTATTTTTCAATGCAACTCTTTTGTGAACTGTATTTTTAATTTATTTGCTCCTACTTACTAGTTCTTGTTTATAGGAGAAAATGCAGGGTAAGAAGTAACCCAATTAAGACACTTTTAAAGTAGACTATCACCAAAACTTCCATTAAGCTAAACTGCCTTTTCCTTACTTTTTAAAAATCAGTGGTGTTTTAATTTATTTCCCTGGAAAATGATTTGTGCCCGGTAGCTAATAATGGTCCAAGTGTCTCATAGAAAGATATTTACTTTTATTAACCTTTCTTTGCAACCGTTAGCGTCCTTGTCATTTTGACTTCCTTTCAGCTAATGACCTCTGCCCTGTTCCAATGTAAAGATAAACTAAAAGACATTTGCCTTGAATGTGCAGTTCTGCTAGCTTTTCAGGGGGAAGTGGTAGGATGTCGTCTAACCAATTACTGCCTACGTGAAAGGATATATGAGTCAGGTAATTGGGTGTGGAAGAAGGCGATTCAGAAGAGAATGGGAGCAACTGACGTGTGACTATGAGTGAAGCCAGAATTCTGTACCAAAATAAGGAAAATAAGAACCACTAGAAATAACAAACAAGAAAACTGGCATGAGCCAGCTTGTATCAGCCATGTAAGGAGCATATGTGACAATATTTCTAAAGCATTGGGACAAAAAAAAATGTGACTAGAAAAAAAAATTTAAAAAGTGTGACTAGAATTCAAGTTAAGCAAATGATTTTTGTACATTTACACATTATTCAGAGAATAATGTATAGAAACGCACCAACAATAAGACCTTCATCACTTAGACACTTCCCAAAGCATTCTCTGTGTTATTGGCCAAACTGAGGCAAGACTAAGCAGACCAATAGATGTGTACACTTTCCCTCCACCTTTCCCTGAAGTCTAGGAATATGATCCTTTATGCTGTTGCTTCAAAGTAATATTTTTATCTTCTTTGTTGATGACTAAGAGAACCATGGAGTAATAGCAAATTATTACTCTAAATAACTACACACTCAAACACATCTCTATAAGTTTATGTAGATATAGTCACTTTCCTGCAGTTTTTAAGGTAAGCAGACTGGTTGTGGGTTTCCTTGTTTTTAGTTAGCTTAGAAAAGTCAATCAGATAGCCATTTCTCTCTTCACACATTAAATTATGGAAAAACAATAAAGTGAAAAAAGGTACTACCTGGCTTGACTTTATATTTGATAATTTGGACAACTCCTGAATAAAGACTGAGATGATCTTTATTACAAGATAGCCTAGCTCAACATACAATGGAGGAAAACATTCTCCTTGTGATAAAACTTAAACAAGTCCCTGTAATTGACTGTGAAACCCTGAAGAAATACACAGCTTTCCCTCTCCTTCTTTTCTGAATTCTTATTCAGATCAGACTAACCTAGACCACTAATCAACCTGCAGAGCCTTGAGGTCACCTCCATAGCTCTGTGCTCTATCTGCCAAAAGATTTATTTCATACTGAATATCTAAGTTCCCTGAATATTGACTGTGTATCACAAATAAGCTGAAATTTGTGAGCAATGAAAGAACACACAATGCACTAATACAAGTTTGAATTGCATACTAATTCAATATAGACATTTTACCTATCAATAAGAGTTCTTGGTAGTAGTGACTATAACTTCAAAACACTGTGGCCCACATTGTAAACTCTCTTCCATTGTATGAATCTCAAACTAGTTTAGTTGTGCAATCAAACATAGGTATAAGAAACTCACATAATCTGTGAGTTGGGTAGAATGTTTATTTAAGTGGTACATATTTAAATCAATTGAACTTCATACTGGCTTATACATTGAACAACTTGTTGCCCTACAAAATCTACCATACCACAAAGCACTACAAGATCTACTATTCTAGGAAATGTGTGCACATAGAAACAGAATAATAAAGCCATACTAAGAATGTTTTTATGGGATTTGAAAGCACGTGTTTATCAAATTTATTTTAGATCACCAAATATTGGAAAACACAACATTTAACAGTTAAAAAATATAAGCCCTTAAAGCATTATTTTATTTGTGCTTATTGTAGAATACCATGCATTGTCTATGTAATAACTAGTTATAAATGTAATTTGTCCTGTTCTAACCAGGCTATAAGCTTATTGGAGCCAAGGAGGATGGTGTCCAATGAAGAAGTTAAAACTTACATTGATTTAGTTCAATTGTTTTCTGATGATTTTACATCCAAAGATAGAGGATTCCAACCATTCTCTTAAACCTAATGCTTATAAGTATAGGAAATGTTTTTATATAAATGTGGACAAAGTCAATTCTGTAGCATGCATTGGGAAGGTTATGGAAAGTCAAACCAGCTGTGGACATTCATGTCAAGTTATAGGGTTTACTTTAGGGTTTACTTTAGGGTTACTTACTTTAGGGTTTTTAATAATACTGAGACAAAGCGATTGGGTATCTATTTAAAATAAAACCTCTAAAAGATATAGTACATTCTATATTGAGCAGAAAGGCATTGAAAAGCTGAGAATTCTGTAAATGATATTTTGTAATTGTCTAAGCTGTGACTACAACATGTAGTTTGTGAATAGTTAAACGAATAATTAAAGGTGCTACAGAATGCATTTAGCATGAAGGAAGAAGCAGGGCCACTGCTCTAAAGCCATTTATACAACGACTTCCTGCCTAGCATGAATTCCTTTTGCACTTTGGCCTTTGTTCCTCCCAGGGTCAGCGTAAGCTCATCAAAATGATCTCCACAAGTAAAAGCAACTTGGCTGAACATTTATCAGAGTACTTTGAGTTTAGAGGCAATCACTCTCGAGTCAGAGCTGAGTCTTCGCTGCAGCATAATCATGAATTGGCCGTGGACTCCAGGCTGGTCGATCAGCCTCTCTGGATTTAGGCTGCTGTTGAAATCTGAGCTCTACCATTTTTTTTTTCAAGTAGTGGATGTATACCAACTCCTTCATCCTCTGAAGCCTCCATTTCCAGTCATGATGAGTAAACGACCCATATCGCGTACTAAATGTGGATGTGGTGCTTGGCAATTAACTAGATCTCAGCATCTACTACCTTCTCTGTTATTTTTGTCATCATTTCACGTGCCTGCCATTAATAAAATTTTTGTCTTTCTGTACTATTTTTAATAGTGCTTTCTGTAAGACTTTAAATACTGGCACACGCTATTTTTGCATATATTTTGTGACTAATTTAGCTGAGTTATTTTCACTCCTGAGAAACATCAAAACCTGTCAGCAGAGTATGTTTCTCTCTTCTCCCTCCCTTTAGGAGGAAATCTATTTGCCAATGCTAGTTCAAAAATAGTAAATTAGCATTCACTTGACATTTAAAAAACATTCAATAAACTTTTTAAATTTTTTCACCAGTTGGAATTTTGAAGGAAATTGTGTGAACATAAAGGAAAAACAGGAGAGACATTTTTAAACTAAGACGGTTATTCAATATTATTCTGTTTGATAGCTGTCAATAGAGCTGTGGGCAAATAACACCCCTTGTATGCCAGGCTGGGCAAATGAAGTAGGTGAGGATAAACTGCCAGCTCATAAACAAGGAAAGAGGCACAGGACACCTAAAATCCTACAGCAGCCAAGACTAGGAGGACTGGCTCTTTTGACCCTGCATTCTACATTCCACAGGTCAGGATGGTCAGGATGGCCGGCTCCCTCGTGTGAGTAGATAAGGAGTATGTGAAGGGCACCGCTGAAGATGCAGTCTGTGCACAAAGCCACCCATCCCATGACCTTTGCAGCAAGCACCAGGAGACCCTGCAGCTAGAGAACTGCGGTTCCCCAGTATCTTTCTATTTCCACGTCCTCTAGCAAAGCTTTCTGGAGTTTGTGGTAAGCCACAGAGAAGGTGGAGGACAGATTCTGCTCCATAAATTATCTTCAAAGAGACTCAATCATATTTTATTCAACAACAACAAAAAGTGGTAGGACCGTAAGGAGGAAAAGAAGCATGGAAAAGAAAACCACATTAAACTGAAGAGAGAGTAACATGTTGCAGAAGAAATAATTTTAAAGTTCAAATGTTTAAAATCAAGAGAATGATTAAACAGCTAGATGATTGGCCTGAAGACACAATTTGTTGGGGGAAAATTTTCCATATCATCAGGAAAAGTGTGTAAATGCAACAGATGACCTACAAATATACATACAAGTGTGTATATGTGTGTGTATATATAATATGCATCCAATATAAAAGTTTATAGGTTTTCATGGGTGGTTACTTTATAAGTCAACTGTTTTGTGAGGCAGGAAATAAGATTCCTAAGCTATTGAAGATTTATAAATCTATATCTTAATTTGTAAGGATTTTATATTTAAATTTTATATTTAAAATTACAAAATGTGTCATTTCAAAATTAGCTTGTACAAACTAAAAGCAAGAAAGATTTCTTCAGATTAACTAAAGGCTCTAGTTGATGTGTTAATCAAGGCTCCTTTAGTAATCTATGATGGTGCTGACAAAAAGTTTTGTTACTAAAAATGATCAAAATTTGTCCGCAGATCCTCATGTCTTAGTAGTTCCCTTATGTTAGTGGAAATAAAATTTAAATAGTCAAAAAGTTTCACAAATAGAAGCATATTAACTTAAATTGCATTTTTAAAACTCAGTGTCTCAAATTTTAGTACTCTAAACTTATTAGCAAGCAAGCTGAAAAACAATAAAAAGTTTTTTGTCTTAGTATCATGCTATAACTGAAAATAAAAAAGCAATATTGATGTCATAAGAAATAGGCATTTTTCCATTAGCGCAGAACTAAAAGATTCTACTATAATTATTAATGGAAGCTATGCTCACAGTCAGGGGACAACAGAGGGCATCCAACTACAGTGTTGGACTCTACAGAACTACTTTCAGTCATTTACTGACCCTGCATTCTACTCCAGAATAGCAATGCTAGTGGGATCACACGTGGACCAAGAATGTGTGTTTTAATCACAAAAACTCAAAGATCTTGTTACATGCAGATAGTGTGCTTGGTGTTTCAAATGACAACGTAATATCATCATTTCTTGACCTGTTTGTTGGATAGACTCTGTCATTAATCTGAGGTAATATATCTGGCACTGGTCCCAGGCATAGGATAGCTGTCCAGACTGCATTTATTGAATTAGGTCCTACTATTCCTGCTTAGTACACTAAACCACAAGACAATTAGATAAAGCCAATTACACACAGTCATATACTTCTAAGTGTACATAACATAAAATATTTTGACACAGCTAAACAAAATGTGGATCAATATTTAATGTAAACCATCTTAATTTATAAATCTATAAATTATTTTCTTGATAAAGATAAAGGACTGGATAAAGCTTTCCATTTCTAAGTACTTTATTGAAACTGCACAAATACTTTCAACTTGGTTGTTATTTTTTATTTAAAAACTGAGATTTCACAAAGGCATATTCTTGGGCAGAAAAATGGTCATAGTATTTTGATATCTTTATTCCAATGTATTCAAGTAAGCAGATGAATACTTTATCTTTAAAAAAATCTTCAGGATATCTTGATTTATTTTTTGTCTTTTTGAGACAGGGTCTCACTGTGTAGTTCAGGCTGGCCTTGAGCTCATTTTGTAGTCCAGTTGCAATCTTACAACAATCCTCCTGCGCAAGCCTCCAGAGTGTTGGGATTATTTCTGGATTGTCACCTCTTGATTAATTTCATTTTAACCTTCACTAATGTTTACAATATTTTGAACAAAACATTAATACTGAAAAATAGATTAGGAGAAATGACTTTTTTTCTGCCCTAACTACTATTTTAGGAGGATATGAATGCATCTTAATAATTAAAACATATTAATTGTTAAAAAGTTAATAGCATGATCAATTTTCTTATATGGATCCTTCTTCATTCTATCATCAGTGTTTGGCAGGATGTGTGGGTGCATGTATAGATGTGCATCCTTAAAACTCACACTTAAACTATGTATATAAAACAAATAAAAATGAAAAATTAATCAGACATAGAGAACTAAAGAATATAATAATGAATCTGAAAATAGGTAGACTACGATTTGAGTACAAGCACAGCACAGCTCATAACAATGAGCAATAGAAGGTAAAAAATTGTTTGCCTTTTGTTCTTGGTTTACTTGTCCTTAAAATGAAAAATCCATCCAAATCACAGCTCTGTTAAGACTCACTTTTTTCATGTGGCAGAACAATATGATGACATTATAAATGTTGTATTTTGACTGAAAATTGTAAAATTTTGTTGGCTAAGAGAATTTACTTTTTCGATTTTAAATTTTTCTTCAATGATTTTTCTAAATTAAAAAAGAAATCAGAGGGCAAGGCCTTATTTGTAAATTCTATGAACACAAAAATCTGTCAATAATGCACTAAAAGAAAATACTAGCATTGTTTTGTTGTTGTTAAAAAAAAATCAATGACCTTATTAACTTTAAACAAAGGACATTTCCTTTGAGACGGACTGTCATTTACTCAGTCCTACAAGTTGCTCCGAAGGCCAGCAGATGTCAGAGGGCAGGCCTGTGCCTGGGCACCCAGGAGAGTGGCACACCCTGGCGAAAGCACAGCGCGACGTCAGTTAACTCTCTCAGTGCAGCTACTTCCACCAGCAAACACCCGACAATCTCCCAGTGCAGTTTCCCACTGACTAAGAAAGAGAGCGTCACATCTGGGACACCTAATTTTAAAATCTAGACACTCAAATTTGTGTAGCGCCTGGGAAAGCCACTTGGACTGACAGAATCTCCTGTTAATTCTCCTGGTAATTTATGCTTCAGCCCTCGCTGCAGATGAAGTTCCAGTTGTAGAATGCACCTTTGAATCTTCCATTTCTCTACCAATGTTCACAAATTTTACCTCTTAAAATGATTAGAAATACACTAACTTAAATATGATTAAGAAGTATTTTTAAACTGAATATACCCATTGAGGGGCAGATTTAAATATCTTTAACCTTAAAATAAAGTCTAAACTGCTGGGAACAGTAGGTATTGTCTCCGTTATAAAAACAAAACAAAACTTGAATCTTCTCATCCCCAAATAAAACCAAAGCAAATAATACAAAATATTTTCTTCCTGAGCAACAAATTCAGTGAAAGATTTAGCAATATAGGAAGATGAAGAATAACACACACACACACACACACACACACATACACACACACACACCCCAATAAAGGAAATTTGAATTAAAATGAGTTTGTCAGCTAAGTTAGGGTTAAAATGATGTGTAATAAATGCCTCTTTCAATAACGAAGTAGTAAGAAACTAAAAATTTCTGATTAGACAATGATGATATTCTCAACCCTTTAGTAAACCAGAGAGAGCAATAGCTCTTTTCAATTTGCAAGGCCAAAATATCATCTCTCTCTCTCTTTTTCTTTTTTTTTGTAAAACAAAAATCAAAGCCAAATGGTAAAAATGCAAAGATTTGGTTAAACAAACAGTCAGTATTTCAGTGGTTTTATCTGCAGCATCCCCAGCAACCAAACAAAGCCAAGATATTGTCCATCTCTTTGACAGACAAAGAGGCTCAGAGGTTCAGAGTGACATGCCCGAAGGCTGGCGCGTGATTGGACTAATTAAATTAAATAGCAGGAAACAGCTTTTCCATATGCCACTGCCTGGCCACACACAAACTGTAACAGTAAATCTTTTATACTAGTAAAGGAAAAGTGTAGCCATTAAAAAATATACAGTATCAACACATCATCCAAGAATCAAAAGTCACATGTCCACATACCCTTCCTGGAGCTTGACTTTAATGCTACATGTCAAAGTACTTCCTAATTCACTTTAGATCTCTCTGTAAGAGTCTATGGTGATTAAAGAAGAAGAAAAAGGACTCTCTACCCAAGTTGCATCAATATTCTGATTCTTAAAGCTGTATTTCTACACAGAGTAAGATCTCAATACTTCCAAATGAAAGTGAAAACCAAACTGTCTCATTTTTTTTAAATCATTTTTTCATACTCCCTCATTACCTAAATAAAGATCAAGAAGGCATAAAAGCTTTTGGATTTTTTTTTGTATTTAGTGCAGAGTCTACAGGGTCTCATTATTCAGATAAGACTTGTAGTGATCCTGTTTTTCAGCCTCCCAAGTGCTGGGATTACATAGGTGTGCCACCCTGCCCGGGGAGGGGGCCAGCGCAACAGGCTAGTGAATCGAACCCTGGGCCCCCGCCTACCTAAGCAGGTGCATTAATCCACTGAGCTATTTGGGTGGCCCAAGCTTTTAGAATCTTTGAGAAATTCTTCTTGGCTTCTCACAATTTCTAACCAACAGAATAATTTTCTCTGTTAGTACAGGTTTAAGCTTTTAAGACACTATTTACAATGCATGCATAACTTTATGTTACTAGAAAGCTTTGCATGGATTCACAGAAGCTACTAAATCTTAACAATAATTGCTTGTATACACATTGACTTATAATGTGCAAAGCAAAACCTATTAAATAATAGCTATCACCATGCATGAAGAAGCCAATGATGAAGCATAGCGATGGGAAAGCGAAGGTAAGGACACTGCTTACCAAGGGTCCTGAATTAGAAGATTACAAGATCATTTTAACTTCAAGACCCAGAGAATGCAGGCTTATTGTAGATCATGGTTTATCTGTTAAAACAAAAACTCCATAAGATAAGCTTTTTAGGTTGCGCACAAAGGCGGTTATGTAGTATTTATGTTCCTGGCTTATCTGGCTTCACATCATGGTACCAATGACCATCTATGTTGCCACAAATGGCAGGATTTCGTTTTTTATGGCTAAGTAGTGTTTCACTGTGTATACCTTTCACATCATTTTTACCCACTCATCTCTGGAAGAACACTCATGCTTATTTGGACCCAAGCTACTGTAAAAAGTGCCACAATACACCGGGGACTCCAGACTTCTGCATACTGATCTCATTTCTTTTGCATACATACTTAGTAGTAACTCTGCTGGATCTTAACGTAGTTATGGTTTTTAAGTTTAAGAAGTCTCTGCGTTGTTATCCATAATGGCTGTTTTTAATGTAAATCACTGTGGATAGGGTAGGATTCCTATTATTCCATCTCCTTGATAATGCTTATCATTATCTGTTTTATAACAGCTATTTTTAACTAGTATGAGAGTGCATCTCATTGTGATTTTGATTTACATTTCCCTCATGTTGAACATGTTTTATATGCTTGTTGGTTACTGTGTATCTTCTTTCAAGAAATACCTGTTCTCATATATCTCGGAAATGTGGGCTCACTTTCTAGTTAGCCTTGCTTTTTTGCTATTGAGTTGCTTGACTACCTCAATTATTTTGAAAATTCACTGCTTAGCATATATTATATAGTTTGTAAATATTTCGCCTATTCCATGGACTGTCTTTTTCTCATTGTTGAATGCTTCCTCTAATGTATAGAGCTTTCTTGTTCCATTTAATCCCATTTGTCTGTTTTTGGTTTTGTTGCTTTTGTTTTAGAAGTGATATTCAATAAAATCATTGCACAGGCTGATGTCATCCAATATGACATTTTTTTCTCCCAGTAATTTCATAGGTTTGGGTCTCACATTTAAATGATTTATTTTGATCTAGATTATGTATATTCGTATTTTATGGCGGAGAAATGTCTAGATTCATTCTTCTGCATGAGGACATTTAAATTCCTGCAAACGGTTTCTTGATACAGCAGCCTTTTTTCGATGTGTTCTTGCCATCTTTGTATAAAATCAGTTGGGTGCACATATAGAGATTTCTTCTACTTCATTAGTCTAGTTGCTTTTTATGCTAGTGCCGTGCCATTTTTTGGCTGTTACAATTTTCATGTGTGTAATCTTAACAAGTTGATATCATAGAAGCAAAATGATAGTTACCAGAACTGGGTAGTTGGAACATCCAGAAGATATGGGAAGATGTTGATCAAACTACATATAATTATGGGTAAATAGGAGAAATACATTTCTAAATGGGGTCCAGAATAGGCACATAGAGAGAGAAAGAAAGTAGACAAATGACTGCCAGGATGGGGGAAGAGGGGAGAGAGGAGATAGCCAGAGATAATAGGGACAAAGCCATGCTAAGAAATGACTTGTAGGTACCCATAAGTAACCAGCTTCTGAGATGAAGAGAGATCTGAAACTGTGTTGAGAAAGCACTTCCCCACTAACCACCCCTACAAGCTGTACATGTGTCTTTGCACCTTTAGTGAAACCCATCTGTCCCTCCCAATCCTCTCTTCTGCCTCAGGGTACCAGGCTAAGACAGACTGCTTCCTAGCACTTTCCATGCCTGCAAACATTCACACTACTCAGTCGTGGCCCAGAAAACTCCCAAGTCAGTGAAAGATGCTACATCAAGAGTAAAAATCTGTACTAAGAAAACTGAACAACAAACTTCGAACATTTTAAATGACCAACATTCTTTAGAGGTAATTCTTTAAATTACCAACCATCTAAGGTTTAGGATACATTAAAATGAGCAAGAAAATGTTTACCATATTCAAAAGAAAAATTAAGCACAGTAGCAGACCTAGAAATGGAAGAGACAAAAATGGGATTTGAAATCTGTATTATAACAGGAGAAGAAAAATGGTGGAGTGCTGAGGTCAGCTGCTCAGTTTCTCTAGAATAAAGCACCAAGAGCCTGGAGCACAGCAGCCACAGCAGAGGAACCAAGGGAATGCAGGGAGCATGGGGGACATATAGGAAATGACAGAGGAGGAAAGGAAAGCAGAATTCATTTCTACAGAAGAAACAGCCCGCTGCAGCGGATCTGAGATGGCTGTGCAGCTACAGCAGCTGGGTAGCTGCCCTGGCACGTATGGAGGTGGTGTTGCTCAAGTTTTCTCCTTTCTGGGAGACTGAGACCCAGCCTAGACTAGGGGAGTCTTGCAGTCAGAGCAGCAGTGAGAACACAAGACACTGTTTCCCAAGCAGCCTCCCAGACCCGGTGGTTGGTGAGTGAACTACAGCTGTGCTCAGCACCTAGTTATATGGAAGAACAGCAAGGGCTGGGCAGGATTGCCATTTTCTTTAAGGCACTCAGATCTCAAATTCCAGCACAGAGCAGTCCCAGGACTGCTTCATAGCCAATTCCTGGAGTGGAATGAGGGGAGAGCCATCCAGCCACCGTGGACAGCCATCAGATGGACAGCAGATGGGCAGGACTTGCGATGAGCAGGAACTGGGACCAACCAGACTCCATTCTGGAAGCTTCCAAAAGCCAGTCTTAGCTTTAGCTACAAGAAATTGGAAGTAGGACCCTACTCTTAGACCAGCCACACAAACAGATAAATGGCCTTGGAAGGCAGGGGACAAGGGCACACCCACCACACTATGACCAGCGTGTGTGAGAGGAGCCAGTGATGTGGACAAGATCAGCCCTGAATCCAGCAGTAAACCTACTGCAGACTTGGTGGGGTTACTCAGTCCAGAATCTGGCTCTGCCTAGAGAAATGACAGGGCACTGAGGGCACCAGAGGAATTCGGCAGGAGGTGTTTAGGTTTGATTTTTATTGTTTGGTTTGTTTTCTCTGTCCTCTTTACTTAAAGGTCTTTCTTGGTTTTCTGATATTTATATGTGAATGAACATTATCTCTAGACTTTCTGGCTGTTCTCAATTTTTTTTGCTCTTTCATTTTTTCCTTCCTGTCCTCTTCTCCAGCTTCCCAAAGACTGGGTGATCATGCTTTGTCCTCTAGCTTTGATTCCGTTATATTTCTCTTTAGTTCTTGCTCTGTCTTGTCCAGAGTCCCTCTTAAATTCCCCTTCCCCACAATCACTCTCCCAAGGACAAACTCACTGTATACAAGTTCCTGCTGTATGTTGGATATTGTTATAACTACAGATCTTCCTCCTATGATTAGCGATACCAAATTAGTAGTTACCACAAATTCTGTTTCTAGGTTGTGATCAATATAACCTCCAATTGTACTACTTCAGCCGGGACGCCATACGTGTTGTAATCAGTTGTTCACCCTTGTGTGATAACACTGTGAAAACTTGGGGTCACAATCATACTGATAGGCCAGCAATGAAGACCTGGTTGCTGAGCCAACAGAGAGCAAGTTCTCATGCCCAATAAGGTGGGAAGATATGACCTTGAGATAGACACAAAGACAAACAGCCAGCGATATTGAGAAGACATCTCAGAGGAACAGACCAAGAGCCATCCACTGAACTTACTCAAGTGACAGTAGTAGAAATATACATGAGTCTGTAGAGGAAATATAGATGAGTCTAAAATATATGAGTTCATATATGGCATCAAGACAGAAATAATTTTACAGGTTTTGAAGAGATAACTACTAAAATTAAGGACTTGTTCAGCAAATCTATAGTAAACAGACTAAATAAATAGAGAAGCATAGACAAATTATGGAAATCATGACTGCCCAACACAGAAAAGAAATGGGATCCATGAAACAGACTCAAACAGTATCCATGAAATTAAAAATTCCAGAGCCAGGGAGATGGCTCAGTGGAATAAGCACTTCCCTGGCAAGTGCAAGGGCCTGAGTTCAATCCCTGGTTCTGCAAAAAAGAAAAAAAAAATCCACTGAAAGTTTGCAAAACTGAATAAAAGAAAGTGAAGATATATCAGACCTTGATACAAGATCATGGCTAATTATTATGAAGAGAAAGATCTTTTAAAAATAGCAAGGGACCTTGAACAAACAATTTAACCAATGCAAGATAATGCAAAACAACAACATAAGATTGATGGAATCAATAAAAAAACAGTAGTCAGCACAAATGACATAAAAAACATGTTCACAGAAGCAATACCAGAAAACTTCCCAAATTTTGACATACAATTAAATGAGGCATAGACAACTCTAATTAGTCATGACTAAGATAATTCTACACCAACATACGTAAGTCAAGATTCCAGAAATTCGGGACAAGAATAGAATATTAAAAGGTATTAGAGAAAAGAAATCACCTATAATGGGAAGCCAAATCAGAACTATAGCAGACTTCTCAACAAAAACCCTTAAGGCAAGCTTGGAGCAAAGTATTTCCAGTTCTGACAAAAGAATTCCAACCTAGATTGATGTATCCTACAAAATTATATATTAGAAAGAAAGGGGAAATAAAAATACTTCCATGATAAAGAGCAACTGAAGCAAATCACAACAACCAAACCAGCTTTACAAAGTGTTTGCAAAAATATTTTTGAAAGATATAAGAGACAGTACAATTCCAAAAATGTCAAGAGGAAGAAGCCACCAGGAAAATTATGCAATTAGACAGTAGAAAGAAATGGAACCATCAGTAGGACAATATCAAACCAATAGATATCAGCTATAACCATCAATATAAATCAAGTCACCAATCAAGTTACCAATCAAAAGAAGCAGACTGGCAGAACAGATCAAGAAACAGGATCTAAGAACATGCTGCATTCAGGAAACACATTCAACTAAAAAAGAGATTCATAGATTGAAAGTTAAAGGATAGAAAACAATACTTCATGCAATAGGGATCCAGAACAAAGCAGGGGTAGCCATACCACCTGCAGACAATGTGAACTTCAACTCAAAACTGATCAAAAAAGATAAAATATGTCACTACAAACCTGTTGTGGGAAAAATTCAAGAAGTGAAAAAGTCATAAATACATATGCACCAGATACAGGTGTACCTAACTATATAAAACAAATATTAATGGACTGAAAATACAAATAAGAACTAACAAATTTGTAAGGGGGCAACTTAATTCCCTATAGTTACAAATAGAGAGAAAAACTAGACAAAAAATCAACAAACATCAGAACTGAACCAAATCTGTGAACAAATGGACTTAGTAGGTGTATATACAGGATTGTGTTCTACCTCACAGCATCAGAATACACTTCTCAGCAGCACATGGGAAGCTCTCCAAAATAGACCACACATTAGCAAAGAGAACATGTTTAAGGAAATGCAAAATTTGAAACTGAAATTATCTCATGCATATTATCTGACCATAGTGCAAAGAAATTGGAATTCAATAGCAAAAGAAGCCACAAAGGCCATAAACACATGGACATTAATAACAGCATATTGAACAAAGAAAAGGTCATAGATAAAATTGAAGAAAAAATTACATAGTATCTACAATTAAATGATAATGCCTGTTCAACACACTGAAACTACTGAGATGAAATTAGAGCTACTGTAAAAAGAAAATTAATTGTGGCGAATTCTCACATCAGGAAAACAGAAGGAACTTAAAAGTAAACAACCTAATGTTCAACCTTCAACTTCTAGAAGAAGAACAAACCCAAAACTCATATAAGGGATGGAGCTATAAAGATCACAGCAGAAATTAATGCCACTGAAACTAAGAAAACAATACAAAAAATAAATGAGTGACGAAGTTGGTAATTTGAAAGATTATATTGATGAACTCCTAGCCAGTTTTATAAAAAAGTATATAAAAGCCTCAAATTCATGTAAGTAGGAATGAAAGGGTAAAATGACAATGAATCCTGTAGACATCCAGAACAGCATTAATATCTACTTTGAGAACCATGGAAATACAGATGGAAAACACAGAAAAACATGGACAGGTTCCTAGGTGCATATCAATTACCAAAGCATAATAAAAAAGATATAAAAATTCTAAATAACCCAATGTCAGTAAGTGACATTGAAAAATGTAATTAAAGGGAGCCAGTGAGATAACTCAGTGAACTAAATTGTCTGCTTAGGCAAGCTTAGGTAACCTTAGGTAAGTGCAAGGACCATGATCCCTGGCACCACATGCCAAGCCTGCCCCATCCCCAGTGTAGGCTGAGCTAGCCACAGGTGCAGGCGTAGTGGTGTATGTCTGTAGTCCCAGCATTAGAGACTCTGAAAATGAGGATCACTGGGAGTCCATGCTGTGTACTGAGACCCTGTAACAACCAAATACATTTTAAAATAAATCATTAAAAACTTGCTGACAAAGAAAATCCCAGGTCCTGATGGATTCACTGCTGAATTTTATGCGAAATTTAGAGAAGGTTTAATATCACTCATGTTAAGCCAAAGGGAAATATTTTAAACCAAAAGGGAAGCAATAATTCCAGTCACTCCCAAAATCAAATATTACTCCAATACCAAAACCAGAGACAGACACAACCAAAAGACAGAACTATAGGCCAGTCTCCCTCATGAATATAAGTGCAAAAATCCTCCGTAGGATACTAGAAAATGGAATGACCAAATCATCAAGAACATTACACACCATGACCAAGCAAGCGAAATTCATCCCAGGGATGCAGGGATGGTTCAACCTATGCAAATCAATAAATGTAACACAGCATATTAACAGAGCCAAGGGGGAAAAAACATGATCTTCTCAATAGATGATGAAAGAGTGCTTCACAAAATTCAACATCCATTCATAGAGAAAACTCTACAGAAAATTGGAATAGATGGTCTTTATCTCAATCTGATAAAAGTCATCTGTGATAAACCAACAGCTAACACCAGACTAAATGGTCAAAAACTGAAATCTTTCACACTAAAATGAGAAACAAGATAAGGATGTCCACTGTCATCACATCTATTCATTATAGTTATGGAAACATTAGCCAGAGCAATTAGACAAGACAGACACCACTGTTCAAGGTTTGCTGTATACATTGTTGAAACAACACATTGGTTTCCATGTTCAGAAAGTTTTCTTTATTTAAATGTTCATAAAGATGAGGTTGTTTTATTCTCTGAGAAATGTTAGCATATAATATGAATCATTTTTTGTTTCTTTTCAAATTCTACTTTTTGGAGGTTATCAGAATACATGGAAATAGAAAAATTTACAGAGACCATGAACTTTGGGATGCTGAATTTTAATCTAAAAACGTGTGCTATATATTATAATAGAATAGGCAATGATTTATATATAACATTATGAAAAGATAACTTGGGTATGAGCACTATGAAATGGGAAATTCATAAAAAATTTCATTATTTATCAGTGGTTGAAAATAAAAATTAAATAGTAGCTATTTTTACTGGAGTTGGCTGAAAAGAAATATGAATAATGAGGGCAAAGAACAAGGAACAGTCCATTAAATAAAAAATAAATTTCACACAGAAAATAGTAGAAAACACAATGTAAAAGAATATGGCTTTTAGGGGCTGGGGAGATGGCTCAGTGGAATAAGCGCTTCGCTGGCAAGCACAAAGGCCTGAGTTCAATCCCCTGTTCTGCCAAAAAAAAAAAAAAAACAATATGGCTTTTAGCTACTTTAGGCTTCATAACAGAGAAACGAAAAATAAAAATCCTTCAAATCAAGTTTAATTGAGTATCTCATAGGTTCTGTAGTTGGCACTAAGAACAATAAGGAGAACCTATCACCCCACCTCAATGGCAAAAATGACAAATGACACAGAGGTAATGCCCAGAGACCAGTTATACGGTGATTTGTGAGGACTGGATTCCAAGTGGAATGTGGAGTTCAGATGGCTTGGAGAAACCCGAAGGGGTATAAGAGAGAAAATGGGATTTGGAAAGGAAGTCAAGCGCTTCCCAGGTGGGGAAAGAGCTCAAGGAAAGCCTTGCTGACCCGAACGCTGTGCATACTATGAGGAGAAGCCAGAGTGGTAGAGGTGAGTCCCTGGTCAGAGGGCAAGGGTTCCTTATGAGGCCCCTAACACCTTGATAGCATTGAGAAGAATCAATTTGGAAGAACTCACCCAAGGTTGTTCCAGACAATGGGAAAATAGTATTGGTATTTTATAGTGAATCAAATGAATTTGTATAAACATCATACTGATAAAAGGAGACTAGTACACGTATAAAAGCTTGAATTTAGTATTAATTAGGGTCTTGACTGAAGGAAGAGCCAAAGAGAGTGAAGAGCTATAATGGTTGAAAATTAGAAACAGGAAGATCAACTACTTCTACGAGATAAAGGAGAGAAGACAGTCATGGATGACTTCAGGATAATCTTTACCAACTGTTTCTAAACTGTGGTTTTACTAACAAATATTTTAAAAGCTAGGTGGGGGTGGCGAGCACATTTTAGAGATAAATTTACTAACTTAGAGATGAAAGTGAGAAAATACAGTAAAAGAATTGTCCTTAAAACAAGTACTGGTAATAAAATGGACAGACTGAGTTGTCTTTAATGTAAAGCACAGAGGCTTTAGGTCTTTAAATCATTACCCTGTCTCCAATCTCTTTAATGTAAGCATTTCATGCCCGACAGACTAAATGAAATATAAAGATGATGGCCAGAGCAAATAATCATTGGTGCAGGTTTTATAGCCTATATATTTTCAAAATGATGTGATGAGATCTATAAATTATCAAAATCTTCATCAATTTCTATTGACATAGATCAATAGAAATATAATATGCAAATAAAAAATATGTGAGCCATAAATGCGAGGAACATACATAATCTTAAATTTCCTAAGAGCCGCATTTTAAAGAAAAAGAACAGGTTTAATTTTAATAATGCTACACAACCCCATATATTTAAAATGTTTTCATTTCAATCTGTAATTAACAGACAGCAGGGTTGATGAAATATTAAGATTTGTTTATGTAATGCCTTTAAACTCTGGTATATAGTTCCAAGTAGGGCTTATCTCTATTTTTACCAGCCACACTTAAGTGTTCACTAGCAGCTTCAATAACACAATTTTAGGACTCTTTAGAGAAATCCTATTGATGGAGGCCCTAAGACCAAAGCAACTACATGAATATTAGTTAACATGAAAGTTGAGTGCAAAACAGACGTAAGTGAAGGTGAGTACATACTACATGTGGATTTTAAAACCACTTCTACGATGAAAAATAGCTGATTTAGTTTTTTAAAGAGTATTAGATAGAAGGCATTCCTTAAAGGAAAATAAGTAGTTCTGTTCAGTTTATATCAAATATAGCAAATATCAAACTGTAGTATTTAGAGACTGGGTGTGGTGACACATGCCTATAATCCCTGCTCTTGGGAGGCTGTAAACAGGCAGATCACTATGAGTCTGATCTAGTAGTGAGACCCTGGACACCCTGTAGCCCCTTCCCTAAAAAATACACCAAAAGAAAAAATTGTAGCATTTAAATGAGTTTTGGGGGAATTAAAAAATACATATATCAAATGCTAGACAGCCACAGAAGTTAGAAGCAGGAACACCAGAAAAGCAAGCCACAAGTGAGCCAGAAGTAAGAAAGACAGAGATGGGTGTCCACCAGTCAGCTCCTTGACAGTAACTCAACTACACGGAAGAACAGTATTTTTAAAGTGGTGTGGGGCTGCCAAGATAGCTCAGGCAAGCTATCTTATAAAGTGCCTGCTCAGTCAAGCCTAGGCAGGGCAGAGGACCACGGATTGATCCCCAGCATCACCTGCCGCGCCAGCCCTGCCTTCAGAGCAGGGCAGAGCTGACAATAAAAATAAATAAATAAACAAATAAATAAATAAATGTAATGTGTATGACTCAAAATCAGTCAAAAGAGAGTGTAGGCCTGGCAAGTGAGTGAGATGACCTGGAGCCCCATGGATCCTGAATAGACCCAGAGCCCAGGCCTGGCGAGTCATTGAGATGACCCGGGGCCATGGATCCTGAACTGACCCAGAGCTCAGGCCTGGTGTGTGAATGAGACCACCTGGGGTTCACTAGACACTCATTCGACCCAGAGTGCAGGCCCAGTGTAGAACCCTTCAGCAGAACTCCCTGCAAAGAGGCTAGAGGC
>NDGN011543307.1:0-20876 GCA_002564285.1 Tympanoctomys barrerae
GTATGGTAAACAATTTTCTGTAATTCTGAGGAATACAAATGCTCTGTGCATCTTGGATGCCTACGAGGATATGATGATTGTGAGCCTGAGAAAATATGCCCAGCACACTCCTTTTGACTTTCTTTTAGGAACTCTTGTTTTACTTCTACTGGGAGATCTGTATCTTAATGTTTGCCAGTTAAATGCATCAGCTTCCTATCAGCCAGCATAAAAAGCATTAGGGGAACAAATGGGTCTACTAGACCCCGTTGAATATTAGTATTGGCTGCATTATGACACTTCGGCTGCTAAATCTTTCATGGTAATGGGCTAAATTGTAGATGGGTGTCCTGTTAGATTTCATACTTCAAGAAGCCTGTGGTCATTGCAGGTGGTGCCAGTGTTGTCCTTATCACTGACTTTGAAAGATCACTTGAATGGCATATAATGAGAATGGATCGTGTGTCAATTTTGGACACCATTTGGATATGAACAGTTCTGAAACTTGGGAAGTCACTTTCCTAGGAACAGTATCATCCTTGTATAAGCAATTTTTAAGAGTGAAAAACAAAACATCGTCTCTGTGGTCAGAGATGTGTCCCAGGAAGGATCAAAATTTTGAGTCTTGCTTAGGCAACTTAGTGAGGTTCTACCTCAAAAATAGAATAAATATGAAAGAGCTGGGGCTGGAGCTCAGTTATAAATTGTCCCTGGATTCAACCCCTAGTACCACATGCAAAGGCACAGAAAACATGTGATCTATTAAAAATTACACATCTTCAATTGAGGGCAAGAATATTCTCAGTTTTCTTGGTTTCATCTTTGGGTATCTTAGTTGTAGCAATAACAGACTTGAGTTAAGAATGCAGGTCCAATCATTGTGCAGAATAGTGAACGTTAGTCTTTTCTGACTACAAATCCCCTCCTTCCTCCAGCTACTGTATTGAATGAGTGTGTAGTAGGATGAAGAGAATTAAGGGAGGAAGGGATGACAGGTAAGGAGAATGGATCCCTATGGGCAAGCAGTTCCTGATGTAAGAGCTTGGGTCAGGAGACATAAGTTTTAGAGAAAATTACCAAGATGCCATGCCATCAGGAAGTCGCATACTCACAGACTGGATCCTGGAGAATTTTCAGTGAAAGCCTGGATTTGCTGTATAACTGAAAATGTATACAAAGTCAGTAAACAAAGCAGCAGAAGAGATTACCTCTTTGAAATATGGGGCCCTCAATAGATCCTAAAAGAGCACTGAGATCAATAAAGGAAGATAAAAATGCTGTTAGACTTAACACTGGTAGCCAATATCAGCACTAATGTTTTCATATCAATATTTATTTATGACCCATCTTTTGTAACAGGCTTATGTACCATAGACAGCATCACTTCTGCTTGTATATCAAATTCTTAGCATGTTTATTATGTTTATAGCAAATATTAATTCCTTATACTAGTCTAAGGGTTTTTTCCTTTATATTTGAATAAGAAATAATGAGTTATATGTGAAATCCACATCAGTGTGTATGCTGATAATTGATTCAATTTCTCCAAATGTTTTCTGTATTTTCTACCAAGTCCATAGTTGTTTTTCATTGGTTGTTTAAAACTGCCTGGATAAGAGACACCTCACAGATTGAAGGTGAAGATCCCATGGCTCATGTCCAAAAGAGATCAGTATGTGACTGGGTAAAAGATTTATAAAGTAACTAAAATATAAAAGGAAAATCACTATCACAGAAAGTAGTTTTGCACACATGTGTTTAATGTCACAGATCTGGGAGTAAAAAAGAAATTTTGGATAAACTTTGGTTTTGCTTATATTGCTACCTATGAATAATCTTTCAAGGCAAAAATCCTTCTCAGCTTTAAGATGGAAAATATCATTTGAAGGAGCTTAAAATAAACATGAGTATCAAATACACTATGAAGTCATTGAGTGAAGGCTATTCAGCTGCAGCATTCTGGATATCAAAAAAGCATATGATGTTTTAAGCAAGGAGAATTTGTGGTTTATACTTCAAAACATCAAGGATCTAGGAAAATGTTTGTATTTCTTATTTGGTATGATTTAGAAAAATATTTCTTTAACATCTCCTTTTCATATTGTGCAATTCACACTAGAGACATGTTATGAAATATTTACTCATGATTTTTATTTGAAGGGAAGGAGTTGGTTGTGGTATGAAAGCTTCATGGTGAAGATCCCTTGTTTTCAAAAGAAAATTGAAGTTAAATAAAAAGATTTCAAGGAGAGTTTAGAGAGGTCTTTTCTTTCCTTTCTTTTCAAGAGGTAATTGATTTGCTCCCTGAAAGGGTTTTTCTAGAGCTCTAGGTAGACCATGCTCTAATGTTGTCAGAAGAGGATAATAAATTTGGAGTTAGACTGTTTTGGAAGGAAGAACTTAGAATGAACTACATTTTATAAGAACAGAGCACCAAGGGTCTGTTGTTAGTTTATAGAGCCTTGATTAGATAGGTTATTGATTTTGGCTGCTGGTTATGGTTCATGTTCAGAAGGTATCAAACTCATACTGAATAAAATAGAAGCAAACTCTTTTTAAAAATCCCAGAAAGTAGTGAGACACTGGCTAGCAGTCCAGCACAGTTCTTCAAATGGAATGGGCAGCTGTGTCTTATTGCCTTTAGCCCTCTGGAAGCAGTTATGTGTATTAAATACTGGAATAACTTGATATTTTAAAAGCTTATATGCTCATCCAAGTAAAATGGTTTTAGAAGACTACCGGGAGTTTCATGATTTTATAGTTAAATCAATACCTAGATTTATGCCTTTTGGACAGAGAAACTTGAATTTAATTGAGAAAATGGATCTAATGAGGATAGACATATTTTGTGCAGATGTAGGGAAGGGTTTTTTTCTGCTTATTATCTGAAAAATGAAACAGGTACTTTTGATTTGAAGATGAATAGAGCTTTACAGGAAAAATGACAAGTGTTCAGAAACTTTAAAAGAAGATTTGTAGCATTACATAGAGGTTCCTGAATGTCTGGAATCTGGCAGAATAATTTTTTGTCTCTTAAATTCTTGAATTTAAGATTCATTAATTATACAGAAAAGCACATAATATTTTACTTTGTACTTCACAATTAATGACCATATGGTATTAAATTAGCAACCCAGACTTTCAAGAATAACGATTTTAAGCAGAATCCCTTGCTGTCTTGATTTTCCTTTTCTGTATTTTATGATGCTTTGCATAAAAATTTACTCAGTTAAATAGATGTAAAATTTTTCAGAAAGGAAATTATGAAGGGCATTGTTACTAGAGACAGTAACGGGTAAAAACTGTCTTGGTATTAGTTTCTGCACTCTCAGTGGTCCTGGTGTTTTCCAATGGACGGAAAATTCTCAAGAAAAATTAGCAGATGTGGAGATGTCTTGGTGATCTGCAATTTATTTTCCACTAAGCCTAATTCTCCACAGTCTTTGAACACATTTTGCTTTAGGAAATATTCAAATACAGTGTTCATACACACACAAAAATTTAATTTCATGGAAATTCTGCCTGGGTAATAGCTGTGTGATTAGACCTTGAAATACAAGGAAGCAAATTGGGCTTCAAGAAACATATGGACTCAAGTAACTTTAAGAAAAATCATTGGAGGGCAGATTTTGGCTCTGTGATATTTTTATGCAATGAAAGAGTTCCAGAAATAACTGACTGCTTTCTGGGTTGTCCTGAAAACACACTATTTTTTTCAAGAATCATTTTTCATGTTGCTTTTTATCTGTACCCTATTTCTCTCATATTAAGAGCATTACTGTGTATGGACAATGGATGAACATCAAAATTTTATGAGGAATTTGTATCTCAAAGTGCCAAAGATGGATTACCTTAAGTTTTGCGAAATGTAGAGAAGCGCTCGCCAATAAATTTGGAAATACCTAAGACTGTGTCTAGAAGGTTGGCTGAAGCTTTACCTCATTGCTGTATATTCCTCGGGGAAGATACTGTGAATATAAGTTTTAAAAAATCTTCAACCATATCAAACGCATACTTTTGAGAGCATTTATAGTTTTATGTTTAATGCTATAAATAAAAATACATTTTTCAAAATGAGCCCTGCAGAAAATGGAAAATCTGAGTATAGTTTTTGCTGAAATAATTTTGAAAAAACACAAAAAATGGACATTGATTTAAGGGGAATTTGACTCTTTAATTTTTACTCAAAGATGAGTTATCTTTATTAAAGAAATCATAAATGATGTTTCTATTCTTTCTTAGAATCATATTTAGGAATATTTATTCAGTTGTCCTTTAAACCTTTTCTGTGATTTCCTAAAAGTATAATAATTATTCTCCCAAATCAAAATCACTAGTTATACAAAAATGAAGGAATCTGTTACCCTTGCTATGGGTTTCAGGATGACACATTAAACAAAGAGAGACATGGACTTAAGTTGGAGAAATGTTAAGCTACAGATTTTTCTATTTTAAGGCCATAGTGAAGACGATTTGGCTTATACTGAGGGTGATTTGAAAAGTAAGCAGTGACTTAGTCATCTTATCTGTGGAAAGTAACCTGACAGGCAGACACTATCTGTGGAGAACCTGCTGGACCACAGTGATTTCATCGAGGCAGTTGATTTAATCTGTCTGAAATACTGTTCCTATTATAGAATAGTTTCTATTAAGCTTCGTTCAATTCAGTTCCAGTTTTTACATCTTTTGCCTTTATTCCATTGGTAACAGCAGGCCAGGTAAAATATTTTTAAATTCCTTGTAGGCTGGTTAGTAATTGGAACCCAAATAGATTTCCCTTCTAAGTTGTTACTTTGTTTCATTAATAGCTTTTTTTTTTTTTAAAGTGACGATCTCATGTTTGCTATGGGGTGTGCTCTGCGTCATGCTAGAAAAACTTTATAGTCCCACCTGCATCCATGAGAAAAAAACCCCCAAAGATTCGTTTTTAAGTCCTTGGAAATTCCATTCCTTTAAGAAATGGCTTCTGACAGCTTTCTGGTGTTTTTTAAAGGGGTAAAAAGTTTGTTACATTAGTTTGCTTGTGGGTGTTGATTTTATTCCATATTATTTGAAGTGACATTTTACTTGACAGTAAGATGCTTAGAAGAGGTCAGACTTGTGTTTGGATTAGTGATACATTTGGATTATAGATAAGAATGGATAAACCTAAAAACAGGGGAAAGGTTTAGGAAAGGCACATTTCTTAGGACACTTTCCTGTGGAGGTAACTTTATTTTCCCTGGATGTTTATTGAACAAAACTTTCTCATGAATTATCACAGTTGGATGGGAGCCTGGAAAATTGAGGTTTTTAACTGAGTACACTTACCCTGTTGAACAGAATCAGAATTCTTTATTTAAGGAACATGAGAATGAAATGGAGATGTTACAGTAGTCCATTTATCTATTTATCTTTAATAAACATCACTTTAGGTCAGTTTCATAACTTGTGTTTTTCTACTCTAAATTGTACGTTTTTAATAATTTCTACATGCAATTAAGTTTGCTCATAGCATACTGGTTCTCTCCTACTGAAGATGATAAAGCCATGCCTATGAATAATCCAGTGTCATGCAAAGATTAGGAAAGCATGTAAATTATCACTAAAATGCTTAAGTACTAACAGCCCACAACATTTTTTCCTTGGATAAGTATAAGTAGTCCAAATTTATCCTGACAAAGATGTTGCTAGACTTTGAATAAACATGCTAAGAGTTCAGGGATTGTGATGAAGTTGTGCTGTTCTTCAGTCATTTATTTGCCACCATGAATTACCTTAAAAATAGGCTCTGTTCTGCTTGTTGTAAGATCTGTGGGATGAACTGTACCAATCAAGTCCCCTTAATTTTTGAATACCTACTATTGTTTTGCCTTTCCAAGATTTTTTTAAAAAGGCTTTTGGATATGTTAAGAAATTAAGTATAATTTGTTCGAATTTTTTACAGTAGTAAAAAGCAAAATGTATTTCAACTAAAAAGTATGCAACATAAACTTTAAGTCACCTGTTTAGAATCTATGACATCCTTGATTTTTACTCTCTGCCCGCCCTTTTGTGTGTGCTTCTAGTAAATAGGAGAGTTTACATAGAATTAAGCCGGCTCACAGTGATCATGCACCAAGATAGAAAAAAGAAATTACTTCTTACAATAATTCTCAGTGTATTTTAACTGTCATGTTTATCATATTAGCCAGGTGAAAACTCATCTATTTAATTTTGTTCTTTGGAGATTTGAATAAACAGAATTAGAGCCCTAGTACTCATAGAGTTTGATCCTTGAGGCAACATTTTCTTTCTTTGTAGTATGAGAAACAATTTAATCTATTCTTTACAATTTAGCCTATTTAAGTTGTAGAGAAATGATCTAGCTATATCATAATATGTTGCATGCATAGGTCTCTGCATCTGGGGAGTGTTGAATGGCCAGCAATGAGAATGGTTAAAAAAACATATTCCTTAAGAGAGTTATTCAAGTTGCAAACTTGCAAATTACATTTTTCTCTTGATTCTTTGGTTATTCTTTTTTTGTATGGTTTCCCATTCTGTTTAATATCTCAAACATTTCTTAGATAATGAACACATTTTGTGTTTGTGCTAAATTTTTGGATGACTGTACTGATTTATGATTAGTCTCAGACTCAAAGCAAGCACTCATATACCTCATTTATTAACATGGTATAGAGAACGGTAAAAAGAAATCATTTGAGCTAGCAAACTGTATTTATTTCTTTTTTGGGGAAAAATCTAAATGGAAAGTTTAATTATATGTCAATATCTTTTAAAGTATATTTTAGAAGTTTTAAGTGGCTAAATAGAGAAAGGAAAGTGTTACTTAGTTTGTGAAGCAGTTATATCTGAAACCGAGGCTGAGATTTGAGCCAAAATAGAATGTACATCCAATGCAGAAGAGAAGGGCTAAGGAAAAACAAAACTGTCTGAAAATGAAAATTAGTAATTCTAGATTTAGGTAAATTGTCACTAATTACAAGAAAAATTATATGAACTAGAAGTACTTTATACTGGCTAAAATATTTCTGAATCATGTACCAATTTTTTCAGACAGAATCTAGTTTCATTATATTAACATTCGTCCAAATGAAACATCTAGAAAAAGTTAATCTGTCATTTCAATTATATACTCAGTTAGTAACAATAAGGTCTAAGACTTTTTAGCCTGCCCTCTATGAAGGAGTAACCAGTGAACTGGAACCACTTGTAATTATAGATCATAAATCTCAAGGGAACAATCTAATTTCAAAATCATGAACCAAGCCAATTCTTACTTATTTTTGCACTATAGATTCTTTCTCAAATTCTAATAAGTACTTCCCCCCAAATCCTTCACATATATTTTAATGTTTTTAGGTTGAAATATATCTTAAATCAATATAGACACTTAATACAGTTTTCTTTTATATCATTAAAAACTGATATCAGTTGGGTTAGGTAATAAAGAAATTCGTTATCTCAGTTAATAGAAAGTTCGGAGATGAACAGGTTTTGTTTTTGATTGGCACAATCGTTTAGCTATATTAGGAACTTTATAGTTCATCTATTCTCTGCCAATAATATGAACTGAAATGCGCCACTGATTTCATCATGACCATAAGTTGGCCTGCAATAGCAGACAGGACACCTTGCTTTCTTCCTCATGTGAAATGAAAATAAGAAAGGTGACTTCTGTCCCTTGCCTAATACGTTGGTCCTCTCTCTCAGTGTGATTGGATCAGTCTATATCACTGTGCCACACTGAATCAGCACTTCACATGGAAATACCTGCAGTGATTGGTTTACTCTTATAGGCTCCACCCTGCAGCTTCATTTGGGCTTCATGAATTACTGGATGTTTGAAAGCCAGGAGGCATGTTATTGGCAGTAGAGTTCTAGAAAGGGATACATGGAAGGGATAGATCTGGTTGGATAACTTATGGTGGCCAGTTTAGGAAAGAGGACATATGTGGGCTGACCCGAGACCAAACTTACTGTGGATACCAAGGATTAGGATTTATCCTTTTTTTTTTCTTCTTCATTTTCTCTACACTGCCCTTCAGACACTTACCAATTGAATTCCTGACAAGCAATAAGAACTTAGAATGACTCAGTATGGGAGACTTTTTAGAATTATTGCATTGTAACAAGATAACATAAAATTTCTCTCTAATGATGCTTAAAATTATCATTAGATGGTTGGGGTCTTGGATGTTGAGGTCTTGGATCCTTTGGAAGAAAGCTAGTTTAGAGATGGATTTCTTTATAATTCATAAAGGTTTTTTGCAGTGGGCCTCTCAAACCCCTTTGCACATGGTAACTGGGCTCTTATTTTTATTGTTTGCTATTTACGAACATGCTTTATCCAGAGATGTTTCTATTCTGCTCCAAAACTCAAGTTCAGACTATCCAAAATATCTGTGAATTAGGAATCCACACTTTAAGTAAGGATTTGAGGTCACCAAATTCCCCAAGGAAAAAAAAAAGTATGTACAGACAGGATATAAAATGTGTTAATTGTCTTCTTGGTTTAATTGTGTGTGTGTGTGTGTGTGTGTGGTGTGCATGTGTGTGTGTTTAAATTAGGACTAGGAAAGGGTTTTGATTATTACAGGTTGAAAGCTATAGCTCTTCACAGGGTTAAACCTACAAGACGTAGTTTGTGCAATTCTAGTCACTGGGAGCCATTCAAGAAATGTGCTGGAGGAAAAGTAGCATGTCTTGATTGTGCCCGTGGACTTAAACGAGGAAGAAAAACAGAAGTAGCTTAGGTGGGAGCCAGACCCAGCGTAGAAGACGGCATTGAGAATGCAGCCTTTCCACATGTCTGTCATTATCTTGCCCTAGCTTGGATTTTAAAACATACCTTCACAATGTAAAATTTAGAATGTTCTTCTTTCTTCATTACTTCAAAAAGAGGTGTACAAAGGAGTACACCAAAGACAATTCAGTGTCTTCATAGCTGAACGCCAGTTAAGCAACTTTCCAGATTAATGATTCCCTATTTCTTCCAAAAAACCCTTTCTGGTAATGCATAATGACAAAACTATTATAATACTCCTCTCACTATTTTGTATACTAACAAGATCAGTTGGCTCTGTCCCCAAGTCTGTTAATGCCTAATGTACTTTTTATATGCATAACTGATTAAACTTTATATAGACTGATTAAACTGTGAAAAGATAATTGCTTTTTTCCTGAAAACTAAGTTGCATGTTACAGAAAGACTTGCTAAATGCTTAAATTTGAAATTTCTCTCTAGCTAGGTTCGAAAGACTCCACAAGGCTGGAGAATGCAAATAGTACAAATACTGAGAATTAGTTACGTAGTGTTTTTTCAAGGGTCTTTGAGACATTCACTATAAGAGCTAAGCTGAAAGCCATAGATGGTGTATCCAGGAAACAGCGCATGTGAGAAAACCAATATAAGACCCTCACAATCCATGTCAGTGTTTGGCATTATCATAAAAGATTAGGGATTATGTATTCATCTACATTTTCTTAGCAAAAGTCAAGGTCTAGAGAAAACATGAATCTGTTTCACACTCCTTTGCTTTATCTAGAATTCTTTCATTAGAAGATCTGTGATTATTGTACATACCCCTGCCTCACTAAAAAAGCTGCATAGCTGTGTCACATGTGCAAAAGCGTTTATTCAATCAACAGTTATTGAGTAGCTATTATGAACTGATCTCTGGTACAAAAACTGAAAAGATAAAAAGATAAAAATTCATGGAAAATAAAAATACGCTCTCCTCATAGTCCAGTGAAAAGTGAAAGATAAGACAGGGTAAATACAGTGATATACTTCATCCTGTAGGGTGGTGGGGCTTAGAGGCAACCCATTAAGTTGTCAGAGACCCTCAGTGGTTGCTGTATAACTTCCTGCTATTCCTTTGACATCTCTTGAAAGACCTCTGTCTCTGTTAGTCCCAACCTGGTATGGTGACTAGTTTTACTAATAGTTTCCGAAAGTTTACCTTGCACTAACCAATGTGCTAAGTGCTTTGTATGTGCAGCCTCATGCAGTCCTGATAGTTATATCCTCAAAAGATCCAAATGTCATTCCCGTTTTAGAAAGGAGGTCACAAAGCAGGAAAGGGTAAGACTGGAATTCAAACCCACTTCTCTCTGTCTTTATGTTCCCCCAAATGCCCACCATGGTACTTCCAGCAACTTTTAATGTAAGGAGATCTTTATTTGTTCATGATATAGTTTAAAATTGTTTGAACATATGGACAATATATGTGCGTGTTTGTATGTCTGCAAAATATACAGTTGGATGGTCTCTATATGTACTTGCTGCGAAAATGTATGGTGTATGTATATATCTATAAACACTCCCTCTCCATATGCCGAGCGTTATAGTTAGCAAGATGAACCAGTTGGCCGTTACACATGCTGGCAGGGCCATGCTAGGAGCAGTTGCTGGGGATATGTAGCACCCCCTTCCCCCAGGAGGTCTGTCCTATTGTCTTATGAGGTCTCTTCAGAATGGTTCCAGTCTCTTCTTTAATGCCAGCAGTTCTCCAGCCAATGTATATTTTCTGCTCTTCTTTTATGCTGGTGATGTGTGGAGGGAGGAGGGGGCATTAAAATAATTTTCTGCCTTAGGCTCTGATACACTTAAGATAGCCCTCTTCCTGGAATGTATAAATGCCAGCAAATCAGCATTTCTTAAGCTATAGTATCCTTCCTGGAAATCGTGTTAAAGGATGTACCCTGGCTACTTGTCTCAGACCGAATGAGAATATAGTAAGCCTCATGATTTCCACTGCTGAGATATTAGCATAAATCTCCCACTAATGCACCTCTGTCTGTTGGTGGAAGAGCCACAGTAACCCCAGAAAATGTTACACTGAGAAGGGACAGACATCTTGAATTGGGGGCATGGTGCAGTGAAGGACATATTTAATGAAGGGGTTTCCAGTTCTGCATGTACTACAGCTGAGCCATTCAGAATTTTCCCTCTTTAGGATGTGAGAAATGATTAGATGCCTCACTTAGAAAAATGATTTTTTAATTGTTCAAGAAGCAATAGTATGAACTTCGCAAGTGAAAGAACAGTTTTATCTTCTCTGTCTCTTTTGGGGTTTTTTTGCCTCTAAAATCCCAGTAATGTCATGAGGGAGGTAGGTTCATTAGCCCATTTAAAGATTAACAATTGAGGCTCAAGAGGTTCAATGGCTCTGAGATGTGGAATCCAGTTCTGGAAGGTTCCCAGAAATTCTGGGCCTCTGGAGCTCTCACCTTGGGGTGTCCTCTTTCTCTTTACTCCCTCCTCTCTCAAATTCTTGCTCTCTTCTATTTAGAACTGAAATTTCAGGGGACTGCCCTGTTGCCAGGCACATAGTGCTCAACAAATATTTTTGTGCTGTGTGCTGAATGCGTTGGAGATGAATTTAGATGCAGTCGTGTGGGAGACAACGGTGCCTGAGACACACAGCAGCGCAGTGGCCGAGGCTGAGGGGATGAGTTGCCCGGCTGCCCGTGGCCACCACTCTGTCTCCAGTGGCCTGTTGGCCCATCACTAGTGCAGGCCACGCTCTCATCTGCAGGGGCTCAGTCATCTGCTAAAACCCCTTAGGGTTTTATGTATTTATTAAATTTATTACATTGTATAACTTATTTATTAACCTTTATTTATTTATTAAATAGGGGTTTTAGTTACCAGCCCAATGCTTTGTTTTTAAGCAGGTCTCAGCGTGTATAGAATAAATGGCAGTTCTGAGAGCTGGAGGAGAACTTGGAGTATTTAAAGTGCCTACAGGGTGCTAGGGTTAGAGCTGGCCTCCGTTACAGCTCTGAGTGGGGTCAGCGAGCCTCTGCTTGAATGCTCGGGTTTCGTGGCAGATTTTCTATGTCCACAAGACTCCCAGGCAAAGTCCTCCTGCTAAGCAACAGGCGTGAGGTGAGCAGGTGACGGCACGCGGCAGTGAGCCACTTAGTGGGAGGGTGGGCAGCGCCCTCCGCGCTCGCAGTGCGCAGCTTTCTTCTCTCATCGCTGGATAGACTTTTACTTTACTTAAGCTGGGGCGTGCGCGCGCGCGTATGTGTGTGTCTGTGTGTGTGTAAATAAAAACACAAGTATGGAGCAGGGAAGTTGTATTGTGTTTTCAAACGATAGAATAAAGATTGGAAGTCTGTTGTCCTTGCTGATAAATGCTTTTGAATAAACTTACATTTTAATCTCAGGTCTTAGGAACCTCAGACAGATGCCTTAACCGCACTGAGACCTCCTTCTTCATAGGTTAAAAAAAAAAAAAAAAAAAAAAAAAAAAACCAGTAATAGCATCTAAGGAGGTTTTTATTAAGATTGAACTAAACAATGTCTATGCATTTCTTGAGCCAGTACCTAGCACAGAGAAAGTTCTTGGGACAGTGTGTGTGTGTGTGTGTGTGTGTGTGTGTGTGTGTGTTGGTGAGAGGGCTCTTCTGATAAACAATTTTAAAAAGTATTCACTGGGTGAATGGTAACTTGTATATCTGTATATTGCATATGTTCCCTATATGCATGTTATAACAAGGCAGTATATATATACGACCTTATTACACATGGTGCTGGTGTTTGCCCACACACTTGGGCATTAAAAAAATAGAAATAAACATTCTGTGACCTCTATACAGGGCAGAATGATATCTTCTCTTTGAGAGATGTGTGTTTTTAAAGGTGGTGTAACTTTTAAGCTAAAGGAGTAAAACTCTCAGTGTGATATTTCCTTCAGGAGAACTGAGGGGTTATCTCTTGAGGAGGGATATGGTCAACTGTGTTTGGGAGCTCAGAGCAAATCAGGTATTGTTATATACCTGAATTGAAAAGAAACTTTTTGAATTCCATTATTGCCTGGTCAGGTGAATGTGGGTTCTGAACTGAGTTTCTGACTGCTCCACCTCCTTGAACAATTTGGTTTTCTCAAGGGAGCGGGGCTACTGTGTCCCCATTCGTCCTTTCACCAGTGTGAACCCAGAGTGTTTGCATGGAGCTACATCACCAAACCTCGGTTTATATTTTTAAGAAACTTCTGTGGCACTACGGTCCTACTAACACGTGCTGTCCCCTTGCTCTGTTGCCATGTCCCGTGGCGTGTCTTGTGGTACTGTCCTCTCTGTTAGGTGAAATGTGCTCAGAGAAAAGAATGTAATTTTCTCCTTCCTGGTGTGTCAAAGAGGCTGATGAGGCTGGGTGTTTTGTTTTGAGAGAAAATGTGTGTTTTTAAGGGTGGTGTAACTTTTAAGCTAAAGGAGTAAAACTCTCAGTGTGATATTTCCAGCAGGAGAACTGAGGGGTTATCTCTTGGAGAGGGATATGGTCAACTGTGTTTGGGAGCTCAGAGCAAGTATGCCAAGGGTAGAAGTCCAAGCCCAGCTGCCTAGGAGTATGACTTGATATTTCTTTATTTATTTTTGTCTCCTCAGTCCATTTTATTTTTTGTTTGGAGACAAGGTCTTGTTAAGTTGCCCAGGCTGACCTTGACCTTGCAATCCTTCTGCTTCAGGTTCTGAATAGATGAAATTGTTGGCATTTGTCACAGTGCCCAGTTATATTTAACTTTTTAACCTTCAATCTCTAATCTGTTAATTAAAAAGTAAAACATTTGTATACAATTGTTGAACTGAATCCTGCAAAAATAAGTGATAGAATGCATAGGCATAAATGCACCTTTGTGGGCTGTTTATGCTAAATCCTATCATGCAGAAAGGCAGCAAGACCTCCCTTCGCTGAATTCTCCTTCTTTTGAAAACATTATTGCAATATTCCAGGGTAATTTCAAATTGACTTTCTCATGATCTGTATCATGTCATCTATGTTTAGACATTTTCACACTTTCATTCAAAAACATTTTGGGTGTTCTTCCTTTAAGAAACATATACTCACTTCTACACATATTTTTGCATGTTACAAACTGTGTCAATGTGCAAATTATTTCCCTGAAATTATTGGCAATTTGGGGTCAGTGATGGACAGGGATGAGTAAACTGAAAGTTCCAGAAGAGATGTACTGTGGAATGCTGGGAGTAGGGGTGGACAAAGGGATCTTCAAATCACCATGGAAGAAGGAATTGAATGTCAGAGAGTTTCAACTGTTCATAATTCAGCACTAAGTGTGAGCAGGGGTCCTCTGTTGGACTACAGTGAGGGGACTGCATGGGAAATGGGTGTCTAATGGTAGCAGTGAGTTTTTGGTTCCTCCTGCATATGCCCTCAGAAAGCTTGCTTATCTTCCCAACCCTCACCCCCCCCACCTTCGAAAGAAAGGGGTGGGGGACTGTGAAACTCTTGGCACAGGTGCAGGAAAGCTGAAAACGTCTGGCAGAGCTCACAGACGTCGTTTTCCACTCGGCACCAAATGTTTTACAGTCTTCGTGAGCCCATATAGATTCTGGCTTCTGCCCAGTCGTTTGTTTGAAACTGTAGGCTCTGAGAAAAGGCTCCACACTGCAGCTGGCCTTTAAACTGCATTTTATGGGGGAGAGTGTTCAGGGTACAATTGGAAGAAGGAGAGCTTGCCTTTGACGTTGGACGTAAAAGTAACAGATTGGTGCGGGGTGGAGCGAACACTGAGGAATTGTTGGTATGTTCGCTTTCCCAGCGAAGACTACACTTTTGGAAATATCACCTCCATCTCAATGATCCTATGGGCCAATATATAGTGTGCCCCCTATATGTGACTTTAGCCTGAGTTAGTTCAATTTTACTTCAACATAAATCTGAAAGCTCTGAGTAATGTAGATGGCATAATTGTTCTAAGGGATGTAAATCTCTTGCTAATTTAGGGCAATTGTGTCTTAGCTCCCACCTACAATGCAAGTTCATTGTGAATGAACACGTTAATCATTAACTATTCATTTTTCTCTTTTTGTAGCTCTTTTTGGTTCCTTATCATGCTTATGGCTCACAATTTCAAAGGACTGATGATTAATTAGATTTTTCTGGTAGCCATATATTAATGATGTGCAAGAAAAGACTCCAACAAGAGACCTAATCAAACCAAAATGTGAACATTTTAGAAATTTGTTACTCTGGCAATTTAGAGAAAAGAAGGCATGTGAGTCCTCAGGCTTCTGGATTGAAATGCTAACTATTCTTTACTGAGCACTTGCTATGTGTTAGGTAATTTCCAAAATGATTCTGATGTACTTTGTAATTTAATCTTCACCATAAATGACATAAGAATGTGATACCGTTGACTGGGGTGGAAATTGAGGCTTGGAAAGTTTAACTGACTTGATGAAAGAGATTATTATGCATATGCATTATGATTTCCGGTCTCTGGACTTCACTTTTCGGGATCTATGAAGAACAAAATATCCACAGCTTTGCCCCTCTTGTCTCACTGCAGGGGCTCATACAAAGTAGTATATCCTGGAGTTGAGGAAAGTTAATCCCAGTCACCAAAGAGAATAATGTTTCTCAGAGGTGGAGACTTTTCTGAGTTTGTATAAAGTCCCTCTTACAAACAGAAGAGTTGTTGAATATGTGAATAAGCCCTGCACTTAGATAATGCATCCACATCTCATTTTTCAGGGATTTTTTAGGAAAGCATTTTCTAAAAGACAGTGAATGAGTATATTCTGGAGTGCCTGGATTTTGACCAAAAAATAGAACCAGGTGTCAATAGGCTGATTATCACATAATGGCATCATGTGATGGAAGAAGTACTTCGAATTTGTGACTTCTTAGTAGCCCTTTGAACCAATTTGATGATACTTTCTCAGTTTCAATCCTGAGAGAATTACATAAAAGAAGAATCAGTGTACAGATATATATTTAGAGGGATGGCGAGACAGGAGAAAGTAAATTGCACACTGTAAGACAAAGAGCGAGTGTGTCCCCACCTCCTTGCGGCAGAATCACAGCCTTCTTTTGGACGTCATGTTGAAAAGCTTCCCAACCCTTAGTTCTGGGAGCTGGAGCAGATGGATGCTTCATGTTGGTACAGATTCTTTTTCAAGCAATGTGGTTGTAAAGATGGGGCTTGGGTCATTTGGTTTTCTCTGAAAACTGTCTTGTGTAACTGTCTAAAAGAATTTATAATCCGCAGTGAAAGGCATCATACATGATGTTTCAAAAGTAAATACTGAAACCTATGTTTCGAATATATTTGCTCAGATTAATAGTATGTGTTCTTTGGTTCACATATGTTTGGAAACTGCTGAGTTAACATATATGGGCAGAGATTCTTCTTTTTCTTTTTCCTGCAGGACTTCTCAGAGCCTTTGTATGTCCTCTGAGTCTCCAAAGGGGTAACATTATGCAACACGATCTTAGAATGTGTGTTGCACGAAGCATCTACCTGGATCCACTGTGCTGCCGTACATCCTTGGGGAGATGCTGGGGCACTACTGTTAGCTAAAGAGGGTTTTACTTTTTTTTTCAGTACCAGGGATCGAACTCAGGACCTTGTGCTTGCCAGGTAGGTGCTTATGCTGCAGAGCTATATGCCTGGCCCAGGTTTTACAATTTGACTGCATTTAGAATGATTCTGCATAAAGCCTCCGCATCGGTGTAAAGTAGTTCTGAGTGAATTTTCGTACTTCCCTCTTCCCCACAGTCCTCTTTGTGTCAGCATGTAATCCAAGGTCTAATCATTTACAGTACTTTTCAAACAATAACAAATAATGAGTTATTGTTATCACAAATAATGAGTCAAGACTGAATTGATGTCTTAGTTACCACTGAATACTTCAAGTACAGATTTCTTGGGGTAACCACATACAGCTATGTTGCCTTTATGGGGAACCCTTGAGAAGAACCCTGACACAGAGCCTGGCTCATCCTATTTTATTTCAGCTACCAGGTAAAGTTAGTAGACTGTGGGCTGCTCTCACATACAGTGACTCAGATTCACTGAGGCCTTTTTCTACTTGAAGGAGAATGGCAACATATGCTACCCTTGTGCTAAGGCCCATTCTCATTAGGTAGGAAGTTGCTTGTGCCTTGACATTTAAGCCTCTTGCAGTAGATTGCAAGGAAAGTTGCTGTATTGTATTTCAAAAAGAAGGGATTCACCTTGAAGCCAATGAAATTTAAGCTTCTGGACCCCCTTTCTTGTTGTGAGTCCCTTTCAAGCAATTAAAAGTGCGACTTTTTGCAAAGTTGCCTTCTTGGGATTTTGAAGATTTGATCCTTAAAGGACTCTCTCAGTTTTCAAGCATGAAGCTCCACGAAACATGGATCTGTTTCCATTCCCAACAAATGCCTTAACAGGGACCATAAAAGAGGGGCAGTATTAAAATTTCATCTGTGGCACAATCTTACCTCAGAAATAATAATAAAAATGTCCAGAAAACCCCTTCTGCCTACTGAAATATGCACAGGAAAGTTTTGTCTTGGTACTTCTCTATACCTGGAGCATCTATTTTGTCTTTTCTTCCCTAAAGCACTGATCTCTGCTAGCTCTGGAACCTAGAGCTCCCCAGTGGTTGACGTTTCTCACAGACCTTTGTGAGGGTTGGAAGCTTTGTGCAGAATATCTGAATGGTGGACAAACTTCATGTAACAACAAGAAACACAAGCTACTCTTGGGTTGTCCTGGTCTTGGAGGATGGCAACTCCCTTTTCATGATAACACGTGAATCAACGTATTACTTCCAAGTCATGAGGTCCAGAATATGTCTCTTGCAGTCTATTTCCACCTTCTGTTTTAATCTCTTCTATGGGATGGTGATAGAAATGACAATGTATATCTGGCCTGCTCCTGTCGAGAACTTGCAGTGAGAGCTACAGAGATCTGCTCATTCCATTAGCACCTTAGCACCCACGGATGACACAGAGAGAGCCTTTGCTCTTTGCAGTTTCTGTCATCCAAAGCTTTGCTTGTTGCAAGACCTAGAGAATTAATTTTAATTTTATTTTCTTTGTAGGAACATATATATTTTTATTATAAAAAATTCATGTCCCAATAGCTTTTTTTTCCATTTCCAATAGTGGAACTTCTATTTCTAAAGGTTTCCTAATGATTGGAAGGGATTTCACTAGCAACAGTGAGTAGGCAAAGAGACAAAAATTCCAAACTTCCTGGACCTCCTTTACAGAAAAAGGATCCCTGAGAAGCGTCCTCAGAATGATGGGAAATGTGCTTACCACCTAAACTTTGAGAAAGCTATATTTATAGAGAGTCATCATAAAAGCTGCTTTGTATTTGTCTTTTACATCCTTTTGTTTATTCTTTGGTTGAGTCCTTCCCTGGCTCTTGGATGTAGGCACATGAAGGCACTGTTTTGGTTTGGATTTTAACATACCCTAGAAGCCTGGTCCTGACAAATAGCTTGGTTACTACTAACTCATGGAGCTATAAGAGGCGATGAAACCACCAGGAGGTGGGGCCTAGCAGAAGGAAGTCAGGTCCCTGGGCATGAAGGGGACATTGGAGTCACAGCCACTTCCAGTCTCTCTATTTCTAGGGCCATAAAGTAAGCAGCTTCGTTCCACCAAGTACTCTCAACCACGATGTCCTGCCCCACCAAAACAATAAGTAACTGACAGTGGATAAATCTTCTGAGGCCATGAACCAAAGTAAGCCTGTCCTCCTTTAAGTTGATTTTCTTAGGTATTTTGTCCAAAGGATGAAAATAGGCATCATGACATTTTTCACTCTCGAGTTGTAGACACCTTGGTGTCATAAATACTGTCCTGACTCATGACCTAGTTTGAGAAATAAAACCCATGGTTCTGAGTCTCATCAGTCAATATCCCTTCAGTCCTAGCTAAGGACCAGCAGGCAGACTAGCTGCTGGTGGAAAGGTGTGTCAGCTTTTCTGTTTATCCTGCTACTAATTTGTCTCAGCCAGTGTTTTGTTTTTCTTTCTCCATCAAGGCTGAATGAGTTGGGAGGAAGGAGAAAGATGAGGAGGGGGGAAGATTGCAATGTGCTTGATCTCCTTAGAGGGTGGTGTCATGTTCTCTGAATCCAGTATAGGTGAAGTTGCCTAAGTCATTAATGATGACTTTAGGAGCTCTCTCACAGAACCCTAACAAGGAAAATGGCCTCTTATTTGTTCATTTTTCTTGAAAAGAGCACCTTATTCCACTGTGACTTGGCGTTGCCTACTTGACTTCCTTCAGAAGTCTCACAGACTCTTCCTGGGCCCCGAGGGAGAGCAGGGGGCAGCACTTGCCCCACAGCTCACCCAGGCACCTCCCTGAAGCCTAGAACACAGCGACTTCTCCTTGTATCTGCTCTGGGTCACAGTAGGTGTCTGAGCAAAGACAGCTCTTTTTCTGCTATCCAAGTAACTTTGCCCTCTTCTTTCTTGGGTAGCAGTCATTGCAGTCCACCTTGTTCCCACACAAGCAAGCTCTCTGTATGGTCACAATGAAGTCCCTCTTGCCACATTAAGGAAATCTCTCCTCCCTACTCTCTGATGCCCCCCCAAGGGTATCCAGGGACATCTGCTTCACACACTCATTCCTGTGTGTTTCCCATCCTCCCTAATACTAAACTGCCAAATTGACCAAACGTACCTTCAACTTTCATTGTCCTACAACTTACTTTATTGACTTTGTACATTGCTTAAGAATATGGATTTTGCACATTATCAAATGAACTCTGAAATATCTACTTTAGCATGATCTTACCTTGGTGTTTAGAAGATCATTTAGGTTCTCCAATGCTTATGTTTACTGACGAGGAGTTGTTTCATAACATCTTTCTCAGAAGTTGTCTAGGTGATTCAGTGAGATAATGTGTTGATAACCATCCATTTCATGTTTAGTATGTAGTAAATATTTAGAAAAGTTACTGTTAAAGCCTGTATCTAAATGTTCCCCATCCCCCAAAGCAGATAGCCTGAGCAGGATAGAGGGGACAGAACAAGGGCCATTGCTCGCTGCTGCAACATGCTTCTTTTGCTGTCTCCTGTCTGCCCTGGACTGTTTCTCCTCTGTGATGCACTCTGCCTTGGAACTACCTGACTCTGGACTGAAACTTCTACTATGACCTATCATAAACTATGAGCTATTATAAACCTTTGCTTCCTTAACTATGACTGTTAGGTATTTTGTCTCAGCAATGAGAAAAGTAACTCATTTTTGGGGGTGGGGGCAGACATCAAACTCATGACCTCTCACTTGCCAGGCAAGTACCATGCCACTGAGCTATATCCCCAGCCTCATAAATATTATTCTTATCCTGGGGAATAAAGTACATAGTATAAGGAAAAAGAGAGACATGGAAATTAGAAGAACTCATTTGGTAGAGGAGTAACTAAAATAATAAAAAGGATAACACATGAAATAAGTGTCAGATTTATATGAAAAAGGACCCTGCTGAAACGAAGCATACATACCTCTCATATATTAAATAAACCAATGATCTAGGTTGTGATACTAGCAACACTTATAACCAAAATTTAATGAGTGCAGTGTATATACTAAGCCTATGCTAAGACCTTGCAGAAGTACTTTTCTTCTCCTAGTGTTCCCCTGGGAGAGTCAGAAGAACCACATTTTATCAATGAGGAACCTCAGGAAGGGTCAGTTACTATCCTAATATGTGTAGTCAGCAAATGATGGTGCCAGAAATTGAATCCATGTACTTGTGTAGACTTAAGGCTTTTTATCTAGTGTTAAATGACACGAATGCTTCTTCTGGAATATACTTGCATTGTAAAGAACATTTTAAAACAAGGTTTTCCTAGTAACTCAGACACCCTAAAACCAGAGGGAGGGCACTTGGAACTGTGAATCTGTGTGTTAGTCCCCTGATTCAGAGTGTCTAGGTAGTGTTCCTATTCCAGCCACAGGGAAGTTTAACCCTTCTAAAATGGTTTTGACCCAAATTATTCCACAAACTTCCTTCTGACTACTAAGAGGAATTTTGGATTATTTATAATTGTCATGATTACAATGGACAAAATCAGAAGAATTGACAGGGTCTTTCTTTCTTTCTTTCTTTCTTTCTTTCTTTCTTTCTTTCTTTCTTTCTTTC
>NDGN011543310.1:5662-34762 GCA_002564285.1 Tympanoctomys barrerae
GAGTCCCCTACAGCTCAACATAACACCACGGCTTTACTTCTTATACTTCGTTTTTATACTTTTGTGCTGAAAGCTGTGAAATTCTAGAGCTATTGATAGAAACGTATAGTTTTCTTTCCACCAGAAGGAGGCTTGTTTTTCTTTTAATACGGACAAGTGAAATGGAATTGCCTGTAGCAACTGCCTTTCTCTCCCATGGACAACAATTAAACATCATGGTGTGGCAATGGGTGACAAAGCGATTACTCAGCACAGACTTTGCAATATGAAGAGGCTTATTTCCCCCCTTACACATGTCTTTCCAACATTTTCAAGACAGGCCTACTCATTCTTATCTGGTATTCATCATCAAAACATAAATCCCATTATTATTTTCTTAAGGAAAAGCAGAAAGAATGCCTCATGAGAGAGCTATCAGAGGCTTTCCTGGACAGCAGGGCCAGCATGCTGCAGGAGGTTTGGCCGCAATATGGTAAAATCTGCTCGCTTTCAATTATTAAAACCCATTTATATTTTGTCATGCCAAGTTGGATAGGTTTATATTTCTATTTTTCCAATTCTGAAATGAGGCTCTTTGGCTGAATCATACCATCCGTAGGCTACTGCAGGGAAAAATGGCTTCTGAAGCCTTTTAAGAAGTTGCTATACTCCAGAGAAAAGGGTCTCTTTGTTACTAAGACCTGTTTCTCTTTTTCCCCTTGCCTTTCAGCAACCTGTTCTAGGTGCTCTCAGCAGTAATACCAGATTCAGTCAATTTTCTTCCAGCGAGAGCAACAATATCTGAAGCAAGTTCCCTTGCAAAGAAGTAATTTCATGGGTTACAATTTGTTAACAGGCAAAACATTTTTTAAAAACATAAAGAAAAAAATAGAAATAGTTTAGTCAATTTAGCTCCTGCTGAGCTAATTCTACCTATGCGGCTCTTCCACCTGTGTTCACTGGGCTGCGCAGTGGGCTTGATAGTTCATGTGGTTGTTTTCTTATCTTTATCCTAAAGCACTAGCACTGATTGCAACATTGGGTGTCTTGGTTGGTAGGGTGAAGTGTGAAATAAAAAAAGTCTCTATCTAGCTGGTCATGTGGATAAAACTGAATAGTGCCAGCCAGCTCCTGCTTGTGGCTGGGTCAGCTGAGCTGCCTGGAGACATTGTTTGTACCATTGATTTAAAAAAAAATTTTTTTTTTCTATGAAACCAGGACTGGGACCCAGCAGGTTTGGAGTGTTGCCAGCATCCTGTTGAGCCAGAAGAAAAGGCTGAGAATAGGAAGTATATTGACCCAATTTATTAGACAAAGTGCACTAGAGGTGACAGAACGAGTTGCCAAAGTGTTGCTCTATAAAAGCTTTTTAGAGCAAGAAATTTGGGACAATGAGATACAAATGGAGTTGGTGATGAGGGCCGAAGGAAGTCTCAACTTTCAGTTCTTTTGGTTAGGACATGTTCTCTGGTAGGAACCCTTTCCCTGATTTTCAGGCAGAATAAAATCGCAGCATTTTATGTTAATTATTTGTACCTTTAATTGCTAATGCCTATTTGAAATAGTGGGAATTTCCAGCTGTTGTCTTTGAATGGAGTGAATTCAGGAAATAAAATTAATTGGTTTATTCTTTGCTTATGCAGATGACAGTTTCCCATAAAAGTGAAATGAAAAGCTTTGGAATATGTTCTGTCCTTTTGCAACGTTTGCTAAATTTGCCATAGAAGTAGTATGACATAGAAGACTGAAGGTGTTGGTTAATTTGTCCCATAATCATAAAGAGCTTTATAAATAAACACATTTCATAACAAACTGAATAGATGTGGTTGAGAGCTTTTCCTCCAGACACTTACCTGTCTCCAAATGACCTACCTATGGAGCTTATGTGCATGTTCAAGAATCCACATCAATTACCCTGGAAAATCTCCTGCAGAGGAAATTTGACTAGGCCTTTTCTTGGGAATCTAGGAAATCTTTTCTTCTCTATATGCGCATTAAGAACTTCAAGAAAAGTGTACATATTAAACACTTAGAAAAAAAGAACAGAGAGGACTGGCCAGATAGATCAGTGGATTAAAGTGCCTGCTTAGGCAGACACAGGGACTGAGGTTTGATCCCCAGTGACCCTGGAGCATGCTGAGATGGTGATTGAGACTGGGCATGGTGGTGTGTGCCTGTAATCCCAGCACTTGGGAGACTGAAAGCAGGAGGATTACTATGAGCCTGATGTGTGTAGTGAGACCCTGTAGACCCTGTTCTAAATACATTAAAAAGAAAAAAGAAGAGGCATTGCTAAGAACCAGAATGAGTTAAGAAAGAATGAACATGTAAACAGGGGGATCACTAAGAGTCCGATCTAGTAATGAGACCCTGAACACCCTGTAGACCCTTACCTAACACACACACACACACACACACACACGCACACACACACACACACACACACACTAAGAATGAGCAATGGGAATAATAGTTTATGAGTATTTAGTTTTCAGTTATGGATAGTGAGAAGAGAATATATCCTAATTGGGCAGAGTATCTGATCTACATTTGAGGATGACCTTGCAATCAAGAAATATGCAGGAATATTAAGAAAATATAGCTGGATGAATTATTTAATTCAGCTTATTAATATTGATTAGATTAATAAACTTGGAGGGACATAGAAAGGTATGTCATTCAGGACTCTTTTTGTCTCAACAGTAGATATTTTTAGCAACAAGTTCAATACTTATAAATTTTTAGGTAATTCTTAGCTAATATCCCAGAAAAATTAGTAATTTTAGTAACTTAGAAAAATATTTAGAGGAAAAATTTAATGAAAATTAAGCTAACCCATGGTGCAAATGACTATGTAGAGGGAAAGATAATTGTATGAGGCTAGGTTTGGGGTGGTCCATAAGAGAGTCAGAGTTGTTGTGAAAGAAACCTGAAGGTTTCACTGAAGAGCCACATAAGCAGCATCAGGCACCTGCTGGAAGGGCGAGTGCAAGCAGAGGTGGGTACTCTGCTGAAGGGCAGAGAGCTTGCCTGATCATTTGCACTTGTGATGGAGAGTCAAATCCTTATATTCACAGTCAATACAAGTAAGTTAGAAATGATTCTTAAGGCACACAAATTGAATTATGAGCTCTAAAGTTCTTTCAATATTTATTTTACTCATTTAATACTAATAATTTTTTCCTATATCTGTCATTGCCAACCTGAATGTCTTCTTTTGTAAGCCCTTGTTTATTTAGTTGCTCTCATAATCCTTTGACTTGTAACTTTCATATTTACAGCCAGGCGTTGCTTAATAACAGTAGCGTGTTCTGAGAAATGAGTCATTAGTGACCGTAATGCCTGTAGGAACCCCACAGAACAAAACCTTGATGGTTTATCAGTGATGGTGAGCCAGTTAGAAATGAGTGCCTACACTGCAACCCAAACCCCATTTACTTATCACCAAGTTCCAGTACTATAAAGAAACCTGAAGACTGAGGATTTAGTTTAGAAAGCACAATGCATACATTAACATCTTTTGTCTTAAAAGAAAAACAAATAACATATATATTATAGGCTTATCACCACAGATTTAGGTCAATTCTCTGCCGTAGAGATGCTAGGGGCCATTGCATAGAACATTGTTGGACAGTAAAATTTCTTTCTACCAGCAGAGATTATGCTCTAATGTGAAGATATGAAAATAGTATAGTAATATATAAACCAGTAACATAAGATTGAACATGGTGGCATATGCCTATAATCCCAGCGCTTGGGAGGCTGTAAACAGTCGGATCACGGTGAGTCCGATCTACGCAGTGAGACCCTGTAGACCCTGCCCTAAAATACAAAATAAATAAAAAATAAATAAACTGGTGACACAGTCATTAATTATCATCATCAGATGCTTTGTACTGTTCCTAGCCTTATGGGCTGTGCCTTTATGTGGCTGACAGCACACGTTGGTCTATACCAGCACCATGATAAGCGTGGGAGTAAACGCAATGCGCTATGGTGATAGGAGTACATGATTGCACTGTGATGTCACTAGGTGATAAGTATTTTTTCAGCTCCAACATAATCTGGGAACTCCCTGTCACACATGCAACTGGTTGTTGATTAAAGCATCGTGCGGCGCGTGGTTGTGCTGTTTCATAGACAGGAACACTTGAGTTACGGGAAAGCTGAAGAACTTAATTGAGGTCATCAAGCTATTTAGCAGAAAATGTGGATCCTTCGTCTTCCTTGAACACCCTCTCCTTTGATTCCATGTGCTATGAAGCAAAATGAAGTTTGCTCATTTCTGTGGTCACACCAGAAAGAAGTGCGGAGCTGTGCTTGCACTGTGCCAGCATCGCTTCCACTTCCCTTTCCAGGTAGTGTTTGCTTGTGTCCTTCAGTGATTACAGGCCTCCAGCCAGGCGAGGGAAGTGTTCACACCACCCCTACCCCGCTTTTGTACATGCCAAAGGGCATCTTTTCTCTGCGCTCTACTCCAGTCAAATGTAAATATGACATCCTTTATGAGACCTTCTTGATTCCCAATGACACAGGGAATGGTTGCTGCCCTAGGTTCTCTTGTATTCCTTTACTGAATGTAACTTTTGCAGCTAATAATGATCTTTTGTTAATATTCATTGTTGAACACCTTTTCTTTTTTTGAATGTGTTTTATACAGAGTCTCACTACACATCTTGGACTCCTAGTGATCTTCCTATTTCCGCCTTCCCTGCGCTGGATTACAGGTGTGCTCCACCATGGCCCGCTCAGTGTGCTCCAGGGGTGGGGCCGGCACGGCATGTGGTGCTGGGGAACAAACTCCTGGTCCCTGTGCTTGCCTAAGCAGGTACTTAGTCCACTGAACTATCTGGCCAGCCCTTGAGTAGTAATTTCTTGACAACAAGGACTTTGTCTTATGCCTCAGAGGATTTTGCTCAGGCTTGGGCCTCACAGGTCTTAGTAGTTCTGTAAGTATTTCTTGGACTTAGAAGAAAGCGGTGGGTAGCTCAAGGAAAGAATGCTTTTAGAATTGTCAGTAAAGTTTCAGCAAGAAGCCAGCGTGATTGGGCACACCTGTCATCCCAGAAATCTGGGAGCTGAGGCAGGAGAATCAGATGTTCAAGCCAGCCTGGAAATTTTATCAATTTAGAAAGAGCTTATCTCAATAATTAATAATAATAATAATAATAATAATAAAATAGGATGGATAGGTAATTACCTCAGTGGGAATCAATCACTCTGAGGTCAATCTCTAGTACTTACAAATACAAAACCAGCTGGAATGCAGGTTGGAATCTAACAGGTTGTCTTTGAAATGTGCTAAATGCTTACAGGAAGGTGGGCAGAGGAATTAGTTCAATATTTGTTATTCCAGTGGAATTATCCTTCAGCAAATTAAACTTCCATTTTAACTTGCCTAAAATGAAGTTGATTTATTTGGAAGCAATTTGAGTCAGATTAGGGACATCTAGAATTTGAGGCATAAGTGGTCGGTTCCTGGACTGTCTTTGTCTTAATAAATATGTCAGCAGATGTGCTGTTGCTGGAAAGGGTGACAGATTCCTAAGTGCAGGTCTGATGAGATGCAGGCATGTGTGGAGATGAAATTGAAAACTTGGCGGCTACACCAAACAGAAAAGATGGTTGTTGCACATGAAAACCGAGTGCAATCAGAACACAGGAGTTTGGTTGTTCTATCAGGCAAGAGATTGTTAAATCTTTTCAAGATAATATCAGATTAAAAACTAACATAGATCTTGAGAGCAGTACTGTGTAGCTTTGACTCTGACCTCCTCCATTTTCTCACCTGATGACTTTGAATAGCCTACTTAGTTTTTTGTGAAGCTCCTTGTGGTCACTTGTAACATGAGAATAATAATTTGTACTTAGTCATGGGGTTATTGTTGGGGCAATACAAAACAATGTATGTGTATTACCTAGAATAGTATCCTACCTATAAGTAAAAGTGGCACAACCATTTATTACTGTTATTGCTCTACTATCATTTCTATTGTGAAAGATACATTTAAGATATTGATGATGGGTCTAGGTCAAAACCACTTGCAGTCACTTTTTGGTCTCTATTGTAGCTTGACTGCTTACTCTTTGTAACCTCAAGAAAATGAGCAAAGTGCCTGAGTCTTGGATTCTGTTTATCATACAACTACATTTAAACATGTATAGTCCTCACTGTTGTGAGGATTGTAAAAGATAAAGCTTAGAGAAATGTTCCATGATCTAACAGCACTATAAGAATCTACAAGGGTTAGATTTCTTGGTGGGGGGTAGACCAGGAATCAAACTCAGGGCCTCATGCTGCACCACTGAGTTATACATCCCAGTCCACCCTCCTATAAAGTTTAATCTTTCAGCATGAGACCCTTGTATGAATTTGATAGCTACAGAGAAACAGGAAAACACCTGATGTCCTTAGGAGAGGATGCTGGGGTCATTTCCTAATCGTCTCTCCTGAGTATGGTAGCCTAACCTTGGTTTGATTTATTTTATCTTTCATAATCTATCAGTTCATAGATAAAGAATTTATTTTTCCAGGCAAAGATTCACATCATCAAAGTTCCTAAGATGAATGTACAAAATGTGAATGCCAATGTATTATTCTTCAGTGCATAAAAGCAAAAGCAGCTGTCAGGTAAGCTGGGATAAGAAGTGTCTATGCTTTTTTGTTTACCTTTTTATCTCGTAGAAAGAAAGATACAGGAAGCCAATCTACGGTTAGAAGGTGGGTCTGTCGTCACAGTCAAGTAGCTGCGCAGGCGGGGTACAACACTAGCTCCACAGGGAACTGTGGGTGAGGCTTTCTCTCCTGGGGTGTGCTCTTGGGTTGGCACTTACGGTGTTTGCCTCAGTGACTCATTACTTTTGCTGATGAGGATGACTGCTCTTTTCCTCTGAAAAAAGCTCAACCTGTGAGCTAACCTGAAATGAAAGAAGTATCTGCTGTTTCCAAATGGACCTCAGAAAAGAGAAACTATTACAAAGCTAAAATGTCCTTATTCTACTCCTCCTCCAGGGGAAAGTCACTTGGGGAGAGTTCATTTAGGTCCCGAAGAAAGGAAAAGGAAAGTAGGTCAATGTTTGAAGTGGTGGCTTTCTCAGAGTACCTCATACAGGACTTGGTAGAACATCAGAAGTCTGTGTTGTTGTAAACTGAATTCCAAAAATGGCACCATTAAGGCTTCCTAAGGGTGAACATGACCTCTGGTGTGGGATTGAACAATGACAATGGGCTGAACACTAAGAGCTGTGACCTGAAGACAATGAGTGGACAATTTCTATGCTCAGGCTCAGCCTTGGAAGACTAAGGTGCCCTTCATGTTCTGACAATCGCAACACTGTCCTACACAAACTAGAGAGCAGGGAATACCTTGACGTTTCAATCTTTCCAAAATCCCATGGACTCTTGCGTAAGATCAGCAAGGCTGAGAGGACCCTGTTCTTACCGCAAATTACTAAGCACTAATCTCCAGTAAATAGATTGATGCATAGAGGTCAGAGTTCACTGATCTGATTTTTAGTAAGCTAAAAACATGTATTCATTTATATTTTGTGATAATTTAAAATCCCAGTCTAAGAGGACAATGCTTCTTTTCTTTTCCAACTCTTAGGAGATACTTTCTTGTCCAATATGCATACTGAAAATCAGTCATGCTATGCAAACAGCACTGGGGAAGACAAATGAGTAATTCTCGCCTCAAGGTGTGTTGATACACTTGCCAAATGTCACTGTACAAGGGAAATGTGGGATACAAAAGAGTGTTTCCCAGTCCCGATCCAGGCAGGCTAAGGGAGGGCGGGCTCAGGAGAGAAGGAGACCCTATAATCCATAGGAGGCAAAGGAGGGCCGTGAACATTTCTTGAAAGAGGCTACCATCCATCATTCATGTGAAGAACTCATGTGAGCTGATACTGTAAAGAGGGGAGACAGCTTAGGAAGGGATTTTACAGCATGTAAAACTTTGGTGCATTTGAGATGAACAGTTTGGAAATGCATAATGTGAATGACTAAGTTTTCTGCCAGTATGTCTTAAAATGCATTACTCCCCTAGTGACTGTTTCTTCGGTTGAGTTCCTTTTAATTTGGTGAGGATCTGTTCCTATTCTCCTGCTCAGGTAACCAGCTTAAGAAAGGTGGGCGATTGTCAAATAACTGGCTTGGCTTATGGATGTTGTTTCTGATCAAGCATCTTCAAAGTTTATCGACCTGTTAGAAAACTTTAATATAAAGCATTGTTCTTTTAACAAAGCACTGAATATCTGCGTCAATCAAACCTAACCATGTTCAGCATATAATTTACTTACCTCTGACAGTGTAGTGGAATAATTTTGGTAATCATTATTTATTGATCTTTTGCTTTATCTCTTTTTAGTTAGTACTGAATGCTGTTAGGAACACTATAAGGATGAAGTAAAAAAGGTTGGGCATATATCTGTTGAAAGAAATTATCTATTCTTGAAACAGGAAACTGTGAAGTAATGAAGTACTTGAAAATGTACATTTAAGCTTTTGGGTTTTATTGTGGAATATTTTCTTTTTTAAATAACATCTTTGGAGATTTTTATCATATTTCTTTAATACTAGTTATTTTCTGACTGAGTCCACTTTTAAATTTCTAGTAAGCTGAAGGCTTGAATAAAGATTTGAAGATAGGATAAAAATTGCAGAAGTTAGTGAAGATTAAATGGTTGAACTAGAAATAGGGGAAGGAGCCAATCAAAAAACAACAGAAGAGAAGGCAAATGGTCCTAGTTGGTGAGTATTTTGACTATTCAGCTTGCTCTTACATGCTTGGGTATTTGTACTAAGGATTTTTTTTAACCTCCCCAAATGCCTTCAGGGCAATTTTGACTGGCTGGAGTGTTGTGGGGATCGAACTACAGCAACCTGAGGCTGACAGCTTTGTGGAAGCAGCCACTTAAAGAACTGAACTAGAGCCTGGCCCCCATGGAATAAGGATTTTTTTTTTTTTTGCTCCTCAAATGCCTTCAGGGCACTTTTGGCTGGATGGGGTGTTGTGGGGATTGAACTACAGCAACCTGACGCTGACAGCAGTGTGGAAGCTCCCATGCTTGGGTATTTGTAAACTTTCTACTAAGGACATGATAAAAATGAAGCTAAAAGAGTGGGATAGATCTGTGGTATTCTCAAACCATTAGCAAGATCCAGACAGAGCTGAGAAATGCTCTATGAAAATGTCAAAGTAATGTCTAAAAAAGCAAAGGATACATACATTTAAGGCCTATTTGGAGGACGAAAGAAAGCCACTGTGGGAATCAGCCTATTGTGTGAAGCTGGTAGTTTTAATGTTAATGACTATAAATGCTTGAATGAACTGTCCAGCTTATACTTGTGTCTTTGGGGTCACAAAGACCACAGCATAGTTTTACATCTTCACATGTGGAAAAACGCTTTCTTTCTTTCTTTCTTTCTTTCTATCTTTCTTTCTGAAAGCTGGCTCTTCTATTAAACATCTTACTTAAAAGCCAACATGGAACTACTTATGATTCCATTTTGTTGTATTTCTAAAAGTACTTGATTATATCAGGGGAAACATGTCCCAAAGACAGCTGAAATGAAGGGTGATTGCATAGCATGTGGAACTATATGAAGCAGATGAAACACACGGAAGGAAAGAAAAGGTCAGACATTCAAAGGCTATTTCAATCCAGCTATTTCACAATTGTCCACCTTTGCTTGGTCACCTGAGCGAGAGAAACAGATTCCCACCAGAAGAATGCCTTATGACTCAGGGAGGGTGGGATGCTGACATAGCTATGGGTGAATAGGTGTTTTTGCTTAAACATATTTTTTCCATAACTAGTAAACTTGCTTGTTTAAATTAAAATCATTTGAAATAATGCTTACATTCTGGGATATACTGTATTCACTTCATGGCATTTCCAGCTCTGTCAGGCTTTCCTCAGGATTTTCTATGTTGGTATGCATTTAGGGACTGCTAGATAACATACAACTATTTAAGTCTGTTTGTGTATCTATCTCTCATACATATTGAAGGCATTTTCCAAATATATTTAATTGTTAATAAAAACTACAGGTCAGCCAGCGAGATAGATTAGCAGACTAAGTACCTGCTTAGGCAAGCGCAAGGATCGAGGTTCAATCCCCAGCACCACAGGCTGCACTGGTCCAATACCCAGGTGTGCTGAGCCAGTCAATGAGACCAGGAGTGGTGGTGTACACCTGTAATTCCAGAGCTGGGGAGGCTGAAAACAGGAGGATCACTATGAGTCCAACCTGCATAGTGAGACCCTGTATCAAATATGTATGAAACAAACAAACAAACAAAAACCATGAGTCAAATATTTCCTGCAACTGGGATTCAATGGAACTTACTTTAGGAAATAGAAGTGATGGTGTTAAATTAAAAGTTCTTACGCATGTATACTGCATGCAGTTCATAAACAAATATTTAAGATATAGATAATATTTCAGTGTTTAAAAATTATATATAATTATAAAAATAAAAAGGAAAATGTAAAATATATGCTCCTATTGACTACAAAATACCCACTTCACTTTCAGCCCAAAGTAGGAAGAATCTGCTTATTGGCTTATGAAACATATTTGTGGGAAACACTCATTCTGTTGTATATGGAGATGTAAGTTGCACAAAGAAATAAGTGTTCTCATTTGATCTGAATGTCACCCATTTCTCATTCTAAGTCATTCCAGAGACTGGTATTTGTTATAGACACAGTGTCAGTGTGCCTGTCTAGCCTAAAGGATTTTAAGAAAAATACTTTCTAGCACTATTCCCAGTGTGATAGTCTACAATGGTGGACTATGTACAGACTATGTCATATACAAAATTAGAGTGCCACAATACATATAACACATAAACTGATACATACATGACATATATGTGTTTACAAACACGTATAGTTTTAAATTTGCTAAGCTAATTATGGGATATTCAGAATGGCATCATTAAACTCCATCTAACACTTTTCTTTGCCTTGTATTTACAACATCTCAGTTAAAGAGCTCTCTAGGGCAACGTTCTGGGACAGACCTAAATTTCACAGCCACCATTTTGATATATGAAGTGAGCAGTCACCATAGGTCAGTCCTTCACAGAGTCTAGCCTGAAATAGGCTTTCTTTCAGACTTTGATGTACAGAAGTTTAAAGACTATTTAATTTCAAGTATTACTTGCATGTTTTTATAGTATGAACAATAATGAAATGTTATGCCACCTAGCCTGACACAATCTCTTCCCTTTTACCTGGAAGTTGTACTCTTTTAGAATCCTCATCAAATCTCTCTTTACCTTACAGAAAATCCTTCCTTATTGATTGAGCATTGATCATCATTCCTGGCTCTCATGACAGAAGCACCAGCGTCGCCCTAGTGTGTAGTGCATGTCTTCTGGAAGCACCACTGATGATGTCACAAATGATGTCATTGTAGTTCTGAGAAGACTGTTATGTTTTTTATGAACTTATGTTTCTTTTTCCCTACAGCATTGATAATAGCAGAATTCAAGTAGTTGTCAGACAAGATTTTTTTAAATGCAAAATTTTGATAGCTGCGTATATATTTTTTAAAAAGTAGATGTTTTGGAATAGTCTTGTTAAGGCAGTTTTAGCTTTTTAAAAATCAACTTCTAAAGCAATTAGTAATGCTCTTTCAAAAAGAGAAACAAAATATGTACTCTTTAATATGATTCATTGCCATCTAAGGTAGGTGATAGAAACATACAGTTGTTTCTTTATTTTTTGACTATCTCATAATTGTAATTTACACATACAAATCCCACAGGCATATGTCAGTAACAGATGGCATTTATTAAAAATCCACATGCAGTCTTTGGTGGTGTGTCATTCTGCTTGAAGGCAAGGAAATGGATTAGATAAACTTTTAAGGTCATTCCATTTATAACTTCTGAAATTAGAATTTGGAGCTATTCTATTGTCTAAAATGTGTTTATTATGAAGATATGTAAAGTAAGCATGTTTGGTTGTGAGTCACACAAATGTAGTTTTAGCAAAAGTAAGATGCCTGTGGCCTACATGGGTCTTAAAAATCTGCATGGGGAGACTGTAATGTGCAAAAGTCCACACTCCCTCTTTCTTCTCTGCTTTCCTCTGTGGATTGATTCACAGCCTTTTCAGCATATAGACTTCTTCCACGTGCGTTAAGTCTTAGATCCAGAAGGTATGAGAAAAAAAGATTTGGAAGAGGGCTCTGTTCATGAGCTCCCATTATCACTTTAACTGGGACAACTTGAGTGCAGACGTGCAGTGGACATATTCAGACCAGTTTCCCAGGTCATTCCCCCTTCACCTAGTCATGGGCCTACTCACACTGGGCTTAAGGAAGCCAAAAGGAGGTTCCTGGGATCGTGGGACTGCTCTTTGCTCATGAATTTAACTGTGAACTTTGCCAGGAGGTAACTCCAGAATTCTATAATTAATATCGAGTACTAGCTTTGTCTTGAGAATTCATCAGGGTACATTTCTCTGAGTTGTGTACTTTCATGATTTTAGACTTCTCCAGAAATCCAAACCGTGAGGACATAGATGGTCTCTCCACTTTCCTTTAGCTTTGGGCATTCCTTAATCTCATGTAGTCTCATGCACAGCTCTTCCAGTATTAACACCCTTCCCTGCATCTACTCCAGCTCTTCTACTCCTACCCATGCATGCATTATTTTCTAGAAATTAGATGCTATTATTCACCTACTTGAGTATCGCCTTAAACTCCTTCTCTAAACATTCCAATGTCCTTTCTTTATTGACTTACATCTGACTATTCTTTGACCATATTGGATTTTACCACAGATAGTGAGTTATTTTTTTCTCTCACATTCACAAAACACACTTTTAGGGATTGATTTTGGGCTTCTTTGCTTTTATTATCATTACAACATCATTTTACCCTCATTGACTCAAAACATAAGTTTTTTAAAATAGGAGTTTAATGGACTAATCAGAACTTAATAACAACTGCCTCACTGCCACTTCATTTGGCACTTTTTTTGTATAGGTTTTTTTGTTGTTGTTGTTCAGAACAGGCCCTTGTGCTTGCCAGGGAAGTGCTTATCCTACTGAGCCATATCCCTGGCCCTACCATTTGGCACTTTTTAAATTCATTAATGATTTTAATAATTTTTTCCGTTTTTATTTTCTCCCATCCTAGTCTTACCCCTCCTTTGGTGAGTGCATTAACTTATCTTAACATCTGAACTCATCTTTTAGTTGTTACAAATCTTTGTGTTTCTTACTTTCAGCAGTCACTTCTTCAACACAGTATATGAGTCATATACTAGTTTGTGGAGCCAGTCTAGAAATTTTTATTCCTGTTATGCTGTGATTTATGTTCAGAACGGCTCCTGCTGTAAAAGTTGTTTGTATTATGGGGCTTGGGAGGTGACTGGATTAGGGCACACCATCATTGGCTTTTGTTAAAAGGTGGGGTGCATTTGAATGAGGTAGCTCTAGGGTCATGGCCTAGAAGGGTATATCTTACCTCCCGGGTCCTCCTTTCTATCTCTGCTTCCAGGCTGCCCTGAAGGGAACAGATTTTCTCCAGCATGACCCTCTGCAATGCTGTTTCTCCTTTGGAGCTTAATACCATGGTACTTCCAAGTAAACTTCCTGAGGGCCAATCTCCACTTCAGGTCTTCTTAGGGAATTTGGCCTATGAAGGTTGATGCTTAGAATGGTCTGAGGTGATAGCATCTGTCTCAGTTACTGTTCTCTCATTTCTGGGACAAATATCTAACACTCAAAATGAAAGAAGGAAAGGTTTATATTAGTTCACAGTTACTGGAGGTTTCAATCCATACTCAGCCAGCTCATGGCAGGCAGCAGCAGTTCACAGCAGTGGAAAAAAGAAGAGAAAAAAGGAGGAATAGCAGCAACAATGACTACGGAGAGCAAGTCTGTCTCTGTCTCCCTATGTCAGGCTATCTGTCCCAGGATAAGTGTAGCACTCACACCCATAATGCCAGAAGTACTCAGATCCATTATCCCAGCCTTGGATCATGAACTAATCTCAAACTGTAGAATTGTGTCTCAATGACTTCATGAGCTTTGGGGGACAAATACACATGAATCATAATACTAATAGGAGTTTAGGACTAGATCATCACAACTCATTCCAATAAGGAGCAATAAGGAGCCCAGTCATTCAGGCAAGCAGAACCTGAGAAATCCTTGGTGTATTATGTGGTGCAATTTTTAAAAACACATTCACAATAACTTAGGATGGAGTACCTGTGGAAATGCATCAGTGGGGAAATATTTCAGTTTCTTTATAGATGTGTTGGGGGATGATAATTGTAAAGAGAATGGAACTTGGATTGAATTGTTTGGGATAAGTTGATATGTTGAATAAAGAAAATCAGTAGTTAATTTTGGTAGTCTGAGGGCCATATGGGAAGAATCTGTAGTCACTAAAAATCCATTAAGTCAAAGAATAGACAACACTGAGCAACAGGATCAAGATCTAAATACAGGGGCAACAGAATTCTCACTAATTTAATTTCTCAGCCTGATTAAGTCTGATATACTGAAGTCATAGTCGTCCTGAGCCTTTGGACAGACATATTTGGAAATGCACTTAGAAACATTAAATCCCAAGATTTTAGTGAACCATGTGGATTTGAAGTAGTGGCTAGTACCTCTTTGATATAATATTCACCCTTGAGGGAGTTTATTATTCCTAGACCTACCCAGTAAGAACACTTCAAATGTGTCTTGTTTGTGAAATGAAAGATAGTAACTTGGACCTATATGAAGCAATAGAGGTCTCAATGAAAGTAAATATAGACAGCATAAAAGATAGTACTATTATAGCAATGTTTATAACTCAATTTTATCTTTTCTATATGATTCAAGGTAAGAAAGTTTAGCTTCAAAGGTAGCATTATTGTAACTTTTGTTTTTAACTTTAAATTTTATTTCCTAATTTAAGATACTAGTCCATTAAAATATTATTTATGATTGGAAGAACATAATGAATAAATATGGAATTTTGTGACATCATTAATCAAAGCACACAGGGAAGATCAGAATCATTACAAAAAACAACTTTTGCATGTTATTGAATTTCAGCTGGTATAAATTCCAAGTAGCATATAGTAATATTAGTCAACCTTACATTCCTATAAAATATGCTTGAGAAATCCAATTATAAAGAGCAAAGACTTATTTTGGCTCACAGTTTTTTGAAGGGCTCAATTCATGGTTAATCAGGCCCATTAGTTTTGTGTCTTCCAGGTAACAATGCACCATGGTGAGGAGCATGTGGTAGCAGGAAGCTGTCCACTGCATGCTGACCCTGAAGGACAGAGAAGAAGAGGCCAAGGTCCCTCTATTCCCTCAAGGACAGGGTCGCATTGTCCTAAAATCTCCTAATGGCCCCCTCTTGTTAAAAGGTTCCCCCAGTTTCCAAAAATGCCATGCTGGGGACCAAGTCTTAAGCACAAGAACATTTGGGAGGCAGTGCAGGCCCAAAGCATATAATGCGATGTCCAAATCATAGTAGATAATGATAAAGCTCTTTCTTTTAATTTCTATGGTAACTACTAAGAAAATAGCTATAGAATACATACAAAAAAGAAACAAGTAGAGAAATCAAATGTTTCATATACAAGAATAAACTGAACACCAAAGAATAGGGCAGCAGAAAAAGAACAGAAAGCTACAAGTTTTGTAGAACAATCACACTGTCTGATTTTTAAACTTTCTACAAAGATACAGTAATCAAAACAATGGAGTACTAGCATGTGCTATGGGCATAATGTAACCCATACTGATACATTAATGGAATAAAATAGATAGCTATAAAAACCATGGCACATATGGTCAAGTGATTTCTGATAAGAGCACCGAGTATTCAAAGGGTACAATCTTTTTGAAAACTGAGTATATCATACAAAGAAATGAGATAGACTATTATCCAGAACAACATAAAGAATTTACACAAAAGGAAACAAAGAATTAAATGTAAGACCTACAACTATAATATTTTCAGAAATAATCACAGGACAAAAGCTTCATATTGCATTTGGCAATGATTTCTTGAAATCATTGCAAAAGTAAAGGCAACAGAAAAAATAAGCAAATTATACTTCAAACAGGATTAACAGAGTGAAAAAGATAACTCACATAATGTGCAAATATTTACAAACTCTATACCTGATGAGAGTAACATCCATGATATATACAGAACTCTAAAACTCTTAACAACTATAACAATGATAAAAACCACCCAATTTAAAAATGGACAAAGGATTTGAATAGACATTAAAGAAAATACACAAATGGCTAATAGCTACATGAAAAATGCTTTATAACACCAATCATTAAAGAAATATAAATCAAACTTGCTGGGAAATAGAAACTCTTACTTATTAGTATGGCTATGTTTAAAAAGTCAGAAAATAATAAACATTGGTAGGGATGTAAACCAAGTATATTAATGGCAGTAATATAAAGTAGTGTAGTAGCTGTAATGGAAAACAGAATAGACAGTTTATAAAAAGTAAGATAAAGTCATCATGTGATACAATAATACTTTTGATGAGCTTATTGAAAGCTGGGTCTTAAAGAATTGCTTGCAAGCCCACATTCATAGCACCATGATTCACAGTGGGGAAAACATTGATGTCATCTAAACACCCATTAAAATATGAATGGATATGCACAATATGGCGTATACATGTGAGGGAATGCCAGAGAATATTTTCAGCCAACAAAATTCTGACACATACGATGAACTTTGGAAATATGATAGGAAGTGAAAAAGTGAGTCACAGATAAACAGACACTGTATGATTCAGGTTATATGAGACACTTAAAATAGTCAGAATCATGGAGACCAAAAGGGCAATAGTGGTTGACAAAGGCTGGGGAGGCAGAATATGGGTATTTATGGATATAGAGTTTGATTTTACAAGTTGAAGAAAGATTTGTAGATTATTGTGATATTTGCTTGTTATATGTATATTTAATGCTTCTTAATTTTAGATAAATAATAGTTAAAATAATCCAGGTGTGGTGGTACATGCTTATGATTTCAGCACTCTGGGGAATTGTGGCAGAAGAATTACAAGTTTGAACTCGTCTGGGCAACTTGTTGAGGACGCTGTAACAATTGAGAGTGACACAGACACACATTGTCTAAGAAGATGTAGGTACAAGGCTGAGAGATGTACAAAAGTATTCAGAATGAAGATTAACTCCTTCTTCATATCTGGAGGCCAAAATCAGACTCACATCCAGAACTATAGTGGACTTGGAAGGGGTTAATCAACACAGATTCGGGTCCTGGATTGGACACTATCACAGAACTGAGGGCTCTAAAGAAATTCTGTTTATTCATGTTTGTTCTTTAGGATTTTACTGTTACTGTTTGTTTTGCTTTGTCTGGATTCATTCCTTCTAAATATCTTTCTTAGCTTTTGGATATTTTCATCGAGTGAACATATTCTCTAGACTTTCTGGTATGCCTTTTAATTTCTTTTGCTTTTTCTTTCAATTTTTCTCTCCTATCCTCTTTCTCCAGTTTCCCCAAATTAGGTGATCATCTCTTGTCCTTCAGCCTTGGCTCTATTATATTTACCTTCATTTATCTATTTTCTATTCTATTCTTCTTAAATTACCCCCAGCACATAAAATCAGTCTACTAAGGTGAAACTCAAGCATGAAATTTCTAGTGTTATATCAGATTTTGTTAAGTAACTATAGATTTCACTCCTAAGATTAAAGGTATCCAATTAATAGCTACCATCGTTTGTCGGTTGTGGGTCTGTGCTTGATGATATTGTTATTACTAATTGTACTACTTGGGACAGGGTGTCGCGCCTTTTGTATTCCGTCATTTTCCCTTGGATGACAACACTGAGTTCATCTGAGGTCATAATGAGGACACCTCTGAGGAACAGATATTTCTTAGGGAAATCTCAATACTGGACAAATGTACCTACTAAAAGAAAGTTATAAGCATCATCACAGAAAACAAACTAAAATTAAAATATAAAATGAAACATGTAGAAGCAAAATACAATCCCAGAAAACATCAAGATAGAGAACATCAGAAGCCACACACCTGGATTTTCTGAAAAGGTAATCACAGAGGTAAAGCAAAGCGAAACAAAACAACAGATGAATGAAGGTACAGAGAAAAGCAGATCACAATTTTTTTCAAGTAAAAAAAAGAAGATGATCAAAATAAAAGATTTTCTCAGTGACTCTAGAGCAGACACAGATAAAAAACAGATAGATGAGCATAGAAAGATGATGGGCACTATGAAAGTCCAAAAAAGATGAAAATGGAATTCATGAAAGAGATTCAAACAGATTATCTAGGAGATTAAAAATTCCATTGAAAATATATTCAGGTGATTGAACCAAGGTCAGGACAGAATATAAGATAGAAGATAGGATGTGGTCAGTGATTAGGAAAAGAAAGCTCTCTTAAAGATAGAAGGGAACCACAAACAATCAAAAACTGCAAACCCAAAAGCTGCAGGATGATGCAATGAAGACTACCATAGGAGGGATCAGAGTCAATGAAAAAGCAAGAGATAGAATATATATATATATATATATATATATATATATATATATATATATAAAACTTCCCAGAGGAAAAAAATCACTTTATGCACAGTAGATGAGGCATATAGGACTCTGATTAGTCATGACAAAAATGAATTTATACCAAGGCATATAATAACCAACATTCCAGAAGTTCAGCACAAGAAGAGAATTTTAAAAGCTGTTAGAGAAAACAAACAAATCATCTATTAAGGAAAGCCCATAATAATCACAATAGACTTTTTAACACAAATCTTTAAGTCAAGGAGAGCTTGGGCTGAATTATTTCAAGTCCCTGAAAGAAAACAACCTCCAAACCAGATTGATATACTGTACAAAACTGTTTTTCAAAATCAATGGAGATATAAGATATTTCCATGACAAATAAAAACTGAACAAATTCATAAACACCAAACCAGCTCTCCAAAATTTTTGAAACTTATTTTAGCAAGAGATAAAGAAGACTATAATCCCCACAAATAAAACACAAATAAAAAAGATCCTTCAGACAAGACAGGCAATTAAACAGAGGGGAAATACAGGGAACCAACAACAGATAAATAAAATGACAAGGATAAGACAGTACCGTATGTATAACCACCAACATAAATGATCTCAATTCACCAGTGAAGAGAAACAAGCTGGTCTAATGGATCGATCAAGAAACAGGATTCAGAAATGTGTTGCTTAGAAGAAATGCATTTAACTCAAACCAAAATTCATAGCCTAAAAATTAAAGAAGGGAAAACAATACTTCATGTAAAAGAAATCTGGAAAAAGTAAAAGGAGCTATTCTATTTGCAGATAAAGTGAACTTCAATCCAAGAATGAGCAGAAGAGTCAAAGAGGGTTACTACATACTTATTAAGGGAATACTCAAAACAAAAGAGATAATAATCTTAAATATGCAAGCAACAATGCTGGCACACCCAACTACATAAAAATATTAATGGATGTAAAAAATCAAGGAGGCACTAATACATTTGTAGCAGAGGTTCTCCGTACCCCACTAACATGACAGATCAACTAGGTAAAAATAATCAACAAAGAAATACAAAACTAAACTCAACTTTTGAACAAATTATCTTAGTAGATGTCTACAGAGTGTTTCATCTCACTACATCAGAATACACATTCTTCTCAGCTGTGCATGAGACATTCTCCAAATAGGCAACATACAAGTTCATAGAACATGCTTAAGTAGATACAAATAATTGAAATTATTCTGTGCAATATTATCAGACCACAGTGCAATGAAACTGGAAATCAGTGGCCAAAATTCCAGCAAAATTACATAAACATAAATAATACACTCCTGAACAACCAATGAGTCACACAGAGAATTAAAAAAAGAAATTAGACAGCATCTATAGTTAAATAATGCTGATACAACATACAGGAACTTATGGGACACAATGAAATCAGTCCTATGTGGAAAATTTATAGTGGTGAGCTCTCATATCAGTAAAACAGGAGAGCTCAAATAAAGAACCTAACTATGAACTCAAACATCTAGCAAAATGACAAGTGAAGCCCAGAGATTATACAGGGAAGGATGTTATAATGATTACAGCAACTGAGACTACAGAAACATGCAAAGAATCAATGAATTGAAGATTTGGTTCTTTGGGAAGTAAACAAAATTAATAAAACCTTGGCCAAACTTATTTTAAAAAAAGAAAGACTGAAACCCATGCAATTATGTATCTTACTCCTTCCCTACCCCTTCCTGTGCTCATTCCTCAATAAACTCACTTAAATGACTCATTTCCATCAGAGTGTACATTACAGAAATGTTCATACCTTATTCTTATTAATTTCTGTTTTAATACTCTCATATTTTTAAAGATAGTGATGGGATTTCTACATATCAATGCATGAGGTAGATATTTTGGTAGGGCATGACAATTATCTTCACAGCCTAAAACTACATTCTCTAGGCCTTTTGAAAAAAATGTGTAAGTCAATCTTACCCACACTTGCACGTGTTTTAAATTCACATTGCATTGATTCTCACTTACTTGAGTCATGAAATCCAGAGAATTTTGCTGCAGGCCATGTCTTATAAAATAAGAATTCACCTTAAACTTCTCAGAGTAGAACATTTTAAAGGATAAACCTGCATAGAACCAAGTAACTGTAGCTAGGCAACTAGAAGCAACTGTTAGGGGAAAAATGAGAAAGAAAATCCAAAAAAGGCCAAGGAGCTATTGTCTATACAATGTTCGGTATTAAGAGATTAGAAGCATTATTCTGGTTATTAGTAAAACTTGCTTGTGATATTTAGTGCTGTTTACAACTGTTTATAAAACTTATTAGAATATTTCCCATCAGGCTTTTCTTTGATTGCCTGGGGCTCAGTTTGAGAATTTACTTAGATGCTTGACTTGGGCTACCTTTGTTAGAAGCGTTCATTAATATTTTCAGCATTGTCAACAGAAGAGTGAAGTACTGGCCTTGATGGGACCATCAAGCATCTGCATGGCCTCTCGGTGGGCAGAATAATTCCACCCCAGATAGTGATCCCTGTCAGAGCCTGACCTCATATTCCATACTCTGCTCATGGGAAATCAGTTGCACCTCTCTACTGAGAGAAAAATGTCCAGGTCATTAGAATCTAACACACTATTTGAAAACATTGGCCCAAAAGTAAAACATCTTGCCTTTTAAATTGATGTGGACTATGATAAAATGTTTTGTTTGGGGCTGTTTATTTGCTAGTAATTTTAAACCTATTTATGCTAGTTTTAGCATATGGAAGATAAAAACAGTGAGTCTTTTCAAATTTAAAGAGAATAAGGTTAGATGTTTGAAATGATCCAGAAATCATTTCAGCGTCCTTCCCTTGCAATGATTTTATTTTCTCTTCTCTCTACTTCTTGAGTTCATGGACCAGCATATGAAGTGCCCTAACTTTTAATGGACTAACCCAGTGACCCAAGGAGACACTGTGTTCCTCACAACTAGTTGTAAAATTTCTAGCCAAATATTTACACTGGCTCATGAAATGCCAAGAACACACCTCTGCATTAGGGAACTATGGCTGAAGAAAGCAGACACAAAAACTTGTGCAAGCTTCCATAGGAATCATGAAGTACACATGCAGGTGTGTGGGAATAGTGTGAATGAAATTTCCTTAGACGTGTACAAAGATGGAAAACAACAAATACCTGATGTATCTTGTCACATCACTGTGTTCTTTAGATAAAGATGAGTCACCTCATTTTATTCTAGTTAAGAAAAGTAATAGCTGCCCCAGCCAGGGACGTGTTATGTAAAGAGTACAACAGCCTCACATGGGAATTTATTTTCATTTCCCTCATCAAGTTTAAAATTATTCTTTGCCTTCAAAGAAAGGATGTCTCACTTCACTGAGCAAAGTCGCCAACTAACAATGTGAAGCAAAGGCTGTAGATCCATCAAAAAATACAATTAAAGCGACAAAAAGTGCAAGACTTTCATATGCTCTCCTGGACTAACAAATTCCATCATTACTATAGTTATAAGCAAGCTGGTATTTAAGAAAAAAATGGATCCTAAGACAGAAGACTAACATTTATAAATAGAAGAACATCTAGATGCTTTAGAGCATAGCCACATAACTGAACATTTACTTTCTATTATAGGTGAAAGAACATGAAGTGGTAATAAAAACTTTCAGTGGATTAATTATAGTTTCTCTTGTAGGAGTAGGCATAAGAAATGTATGTGGCTGGCAAATAATGGTGTAATAAATTATTCACGAGGCTTTATTTTTCAGTGTCACTGTGCATGTTATTAGATATTGATACATAAACTGATTAGTTTTTGTACTTGTGTACTTATTCTTGTACTTCTTATATGCATACAAGATTCTGTAGCTAGTTTGCAAATTCAGAATTGTGAAAGAATGCTATCTTTTAAAACTGTGGTTTAAGGGAGACTATTTGAGAACACTAAAATCTTAACTGAACTAGAGAATTGAATTCTTGTAAAGAGTGGGTAGATTTAGAGACTTTAAGTTTTGAGCAGGATGCCTCTCTTGCAAGGTATATCTCAGTTATATAATTACAAATATAATCCAAGTACAAAATAAGTATATATATTAATTTTTCTCTTAATTTCTGCTCTTCAGTTTTCATTACACTGAGTTATGGGTAAAGGTTATTTGATGTTGAGGTTGTAGACAAAAACTGTGTGTTTTAAACTATATGTTTCTTTGGTGTTTTTCAACTTGAAAAATGGACAGACATGTTTAAGAACAGAAACTGTACCAGTTGGCATTCCACACTCCATCCCATTACACAATATCATACCATAAACAACATATTTCACACCATTCCAGGAATGATGTATTACACAAAGTATTTCGTAGACACAACATGATAACATTACTAACCACTTGTCTAGAATAGAACATAAAGTTATGTCGGAATGAGCAGCCTAATCTTTTTTTTTTGTTTCATTTTATGTATTTGATACAGGGTCTCACTATGTAGCTCAGACTCATAGTGATCCTCCTGTTTTCAGCCTCCTCAGAGCTGGGATTATAGATGTGCACCTCCACACATCTGGACTTGGTCACCAGTTCAGTGCATCCCCGGGGCAGGGCTGGTGTGTCATGTGGCACCAAGGATGGAACCCTTGTCCCTGAACTTGCCAAAGCAGGCGCTTAGTCTTCTGAGCTATATCACTGGCGCTTAGTTATGTCGGAATGAAAGCCAGTTGTTTTCCACACAAATCCAGGGGAAAATGTTGAACCTCCGCTCATATCCACATTCTGTCTACTCTCTGGAGTATCTACCTCTAATACCTGTAATCACCTAGCTGTTTATGAAGATCAAACCCTCTGTTATCTTACTTAGTACTGAATCATAGGGGATACTCATAATACAAAACAAGAAACAGCAAAAGTGATAGCATTGATGGGGAGGGAAAATCAGAAATTTTATTTCTCCCCTTTGGTTTTATCTCAGCTTCAATAGGAATAGATTAGCCAAAATAGTCACCTTGAATTTTGGTGGCCCTGGAGATGGGAGGCAGAGCTCCAAGCATGCTAAGAACATGATTCACCCCTGATCCACAACACTACCTTCCCAGTCACATTGATTTTCAGTCTGAGTTAGTTCCAGACATTTCCATTCTCCACATTGTGTCAAAGCTCCCGCAATGCTGGCCTATGATTTACTGTCAAACCTATGCTGCCAAAGTCCATGCTTTTGTACTGCACACAGTACCCATGGCTCTTGGTCAAATCTACATTCAAAGAAAAGTAGCTAAATGTGCCAGCTCTCAGTTTCTCTGGCTCTAAAGAGGTGACACTCTTGCTGTTTACCGCTATTCACTCTTTCAATGATAAACACAAGTTTTACTCATTGTCAAATGAAGTCTGATAGCAGACGTACATTTTTTTTCTGAGTTTTGAAACACATTACTTAAGGGCCAGTGGGCTAGCTCAGTGGACTAAGCACCTGTTTATGCAAGGCAGGGACTGGGGTTTGATTACTCAGCACCATATGCCATGCTGTCTCAGCCCCCACACGAACCAGGCAACAGAGTCCGGGTGTGGTGGTGTCTGCCTATAATCCCAACACTGAGGGGCCTGAAAACAGGATCACTATGAGTCCTAGCTGCATAGTGAGACCCTATACCAAACACATAAAACTAAAAAAAACAAAAAACAAATAAGCATGATTTTAGGACAGTTACAATAGTTGATACATTGTGTATTGTTATCTTCCTAGTAGTTATTCAGGAGATATAGGCATGCTTTCTTGTCTATGTGTATATTATATCTTGTAGTACAGAAGAATGAACCCACAGCTTTCCAACTGAGCTACATCTCTAGCACTTTTTTGATTCTGAGAAAGGATCTCTCCAAATCTCTAGATTTCCCAGGCTGGGCTTGAACTTGTAATTCTCCTGCCATAACCTTTCAGAGTGTTGGGCTCATAGGCATGTGCCACCACGTTTGGCTCAATTAAGGGTTTCTTTTGACATAAACCCTTAATTTATCATAAGTGCCTATTTCCTCACTCTTCATTCAGTCTGTAGGAGGAATGTCTTGAGAAATTATTCTGTCTTGAATTTCTTCTCTTCCTTGCTACTTACATTCTGAATACTCTAGAAATTCTAGAACACATTCTCTGTCACCTTCCCAAACCTACCCACTGTATGGTGTTTCAGATCAACAAAACTCAGACATTGTAATTTTCATATCTATCTCACTGTCCTTTCTAAAACAAAAGAACATTCTATGCATTTTCAAACTACTCTTAACTTAAATTTTATGGAGAAATTTCCCTACAAAGCCACACAGTTTCAATCTGAAAGCTTCTTGTTTCAAGAAGATTTTAGTACACATTTTACATATTTAAGCAACAATACTTTATATATGACAACTCTTTCAGTTTAAAATAATTTAGATGAGGCAGTATGAATGACTTCAAAGTATAATAATCATACCTAGTACTAGAAGAAACAGTAGGACTGCAAAATCACACTCCAAAGTCACTAAAAACAGAAATTTTAAATGCTTAGATTATAGTTTACTACCCTTTGAGCTCTAGAATTTTGCATTTAAAATAGGTTTCATTTCCTTTTTCATTTTTTTCTTTTGTATTTTAGGGAAGAGTTTACAGGGTGTTCAGTGTCTCACTACTACATTGGACTTGTAGTGATTTGCCTGTTTACAGCCTCCCAAGAGCTGAGATCACAGGTGCGCACCACCGTGCCCAGTCTGGTTTCCTTTTTCTTAGTTTGGTGGAATTCTGCATTAGAAACAGTGATCTCTACGGAGATACAGATTATAGTTCATGTTAAAATGTTTGTTATTAACATCCTTTTGGCTTAAATTGGTGGCACATTTAAAGAAAGTTTAGTGTTCAAGAAGCTGTTTAAAATGATTTTGACATCAGGAAAATGATGCCAAATATATAACAAAAAACTATTTGCAGATATTGATGTTTTTCAGCTCTTGTCTGCAGGGGTAGGAGAATGGGGGAATGTTAGAATGTTACTTGTTAAGCCTAACATTCTGAAGTTTTCAGTGAAGATAAGACATGCTAAGTGTTCAAAATATACTATTGAATCTAAGGGCTATTTTGAGTTAAAAGATCAATTAAATGATAAGATTAGATCCAGGACTCTCCAGAACATTTTGACTCTTCATAATCAAACTATTATTTTTTATATTTAATCTTAAACTTCCTGAAAAATTTTCCCTACCCTCAAAGGTTGAAAAAATTTCTTTTTTGGAGTGATTTCCGTAAACATCCTATGATAAGGATATCTAGGAACAAGAGCCATTTTGTGGTTACCTACTTATGAAAAGACCATTGTCAAAAACCTTCTGACACTAATGAACCCACACTAAAGAAATATAGAGTGAGTTTCCCTTGGTTATTCTTTAGCTATTATTAGAAGCTTCAAGCTTTCCAGAGTATTTGGGAAGATATGTAATGATGACATTTCTTTTTTTATAAAGTTTCTAAGTTCATATCTTTCACCATGATAAATTACTTTAATCTTCATTTCTGCTTGTCTAAACTGAAATGGAGATTTGTAAGGCAATGATTTTCCTGTTCACATTGATGTAGCCGACCCAGCTCTGATGAAGAATATAAATACAGGATAGAATGGTCTTTAGGTTGCCATCAAAACCTGATATCCTGTTATATAATTGAGGCCACAAGGTTGTAAATATCAAACACATCTATAGCTTCCTTAAATTTGCAGCCTGCAACCAAACCCAGAATTTTAGTCACTGATCGCACATGGGAAATTTTCAAAACTGCCAAGGGATTTAAGTAGCATTGCTTCCATTAATCTTGCTGACTGTCTGATGACTAAATCCTATGCATTGCTTTTAAGATTTGCTCAAAAATGTCTCAGCATACAAAGTATGGACAAGTTGCTCGTTACCATTTGTACTTTAAAGCTTCTGAAACTGTTTATAAGTAATTTATCACTGACTTTCTTCTTCCATAAAAAATCAGAAAACACTTTCTACCTAAATAAGAGATTTGGTTTTTGATAACATAAACCTTTACAAAGAGAAAAAAGTGGTTTTAAAACAGAGATGAAATGAAAAAGAAAATCGTAATAAATAAATGAAACCTGAATTGAATTTTTACTAAAAAAGGATACAAGTTGGACATTGTATTGCTTAGAAAGGTTATAAATAATGCATATGCTTGTTGATTTTATATGAACTTGTTTATTGGCATATAAAATATATATTTATTCAGATGATGGAGCATTATTCTATATACTCACTATAGCAGATTAAGAAGACAGAATAATTATGGTCTGGTCTGGAAGTGCTATTAACCCAAATTTAGTAGACAGATGTTATAGACAAGAGAAATCCTGAGAAAGGAAAGAAATCTGATATACACACTTGGTCTACTGTGGTTTTTCATGATAGCTAGACAGTTTAGGATATAAAGATAAAATGTTATTAATCCAGATTGAGAGGACTTTGTAATGTAATGGTAATTCTCACTTAGATTTTAATGGTGTATGATCTAATCAAGAACTGACACAGATTTTGTTTTTGTCTGTTGAGTGAAGATTGGCGCTAGTGGACAATGAAAGCTGACAGATTAATAAAGAGGCTGCTTTAAAAAGCAAGTTAAGAGATTATACAAATCTGAAAGAGAGGAAAGTCCAGTGATTATGCAGTGAAAGTATAAGTTGAAGCAACAGACTTTGTGTGCGTGAGGCAGAAAAGGAAGTAATGATTAAGACTTTTGCTTACTATGTTGGTAGAGAACAGAGAGAAAGAGGGAGGAGACAGGACAAAATTGTTGAAGAAGATACTGATTTCTGTTTTAGTTATGAGAAGTTAGAGTTTTCTGAGGTTTGTGAGTAACTGCTGAGTGAGTTTTGGGAATGTAAATTAAAATTTTAAGACATTAGCTCATATGCTATGGCATTGGCCAGCTCATCTGGAGAGGAAAATACGTAAGTGATGTGAAGATGGATTAAAGAATCTTTTGGGTGGCTGAGGTTAGAAAAGCAGTCGGGGAAAGAGATGGGGAAAATGGCTATAGAGATAGGACAAGAGCCAGGAAAGAATGAATATTGTTGCTAAAGCTGTGGAGAAATGTTATCGGTGGCCTGTGGGGCAAAATGTTTGAGGAGAATGAGATCATTGGTTTTGGTAACTATGACGTCATTGGTGTTTTTACAGCCAGGACTTTCAATGCAGTAGGGTACAAGACCTGCATGGGACTAACCAGTGATCCTGGATGGATATGATGAGAAATGCAAGGAGATGGAGCTAGCAATGTGGTGTTTGCAGAGAGAAGGGGGTCTTGCTTAGGGAAGTACAGATTGAGAGGAAGACACTTCAGAAAGAAAGACTTGGGACCAATCGGAGAATACATCCGAGGGTGATCAAAGATAGAAATATGGTGAATGTTGACATTTCATTGGTTTGAGCTTTAAGAAATTGCTCTAGCTCAGTGGATGAAAGTGCCTGCTTAGGCAAGTTTATCCAAGAGCAGGGATTGAGTTTTAATCCCTGGCTCCACATGCTGCTCCTGCCCCACCTGCAGGGTGGACTGAGCTGGCCAGAGGCTGGGCGTAGTGGCACACGCCTGTAATCTCAGCACTGGGGAGGTTGAAGGCAGGAGGATCACCATGAGTCCGAGCTGTGGAGTGAGACCCTGTGACAACTAAATACATTAAAAACAAAAAGAAAAATATTTTCCCCTCTCCTCTCCTATGAAAAAGTCATGCATGGGACAATAGGTTAATAAGTACCCAGAATATTACCTTGCATTTGTTAGGATGGCTTTACTGTTGCTTCAAAGATAATTGTCATTGTTCCAAACATTTTAATGAAGTTTATTTCTTGTTCTACCTCATGTTTGGCATGGCATAGTATGGATATTCACAGCAGTCATTTGGGAATCCAGAGTGACAGAGGCTTGATCTTGACAAACTACCAATGGAAGAAAGAGAACATTACAAATGTCTTCTTGCTTCTTATTCCTCTCTTACCAAAGTGACATGAGTCACTCCTGCTCGCGTGTCAGTGGCCAGATCACGCCACGACACTGAAGTGGAGCAGTGTGGAGGGAGATTGCAAAGGTACTTTAGGAGGCTGACTAAAGCTGTAGAAATCAGGATGGAGGAAGTAACAAACAAGGTTGAATTAATTATGTTATTTAATGCTATGATGATTCTTCTTTCAAAAATTTATTCATTTATTTTTTATTTTTTTAGGGAAGGGTCTACAGGGTGTTCAGGGTCTCACTACTAGATCAGACTCATAGTGATTCTCCTGTTTACAGCCTTCCAAGAGCTGGGATTATAGGCATGCACCACCATGCCCAGTCCCAATTGCTGTCTCAGCACACCCCAGGGGTGGGACTGGCAGAACAGGCCTGGGGATTGAATCCCTGGCTCCTGTGCCTGCTTGCAGCTGCTTCAATCTGCTGAGCTATTTGGCTGGCCCTTGCTATTATGATTCTTGAAGTCCATATAATATTGAAATTCTTTTGCATATTTATTTTGACATCAGTTATTTTAAAGAAAAAAATATAAAAACAATGGCACAAA
>NDGN011543314.1:0-19306 GCA_002564285.1 Tympanoctomys barrerae
TTTCTTCCTTCCTTCCTTCCTTCCTTCCTTCCTTCCTTCCTTCCTTCCTTCCTTCTTTTCTTTGTTTCTTTATTTAGGACAGGGTCTACAGGGTTTCACCATGTAGATCTGCCTCATAGTGATTCTCCTGTTTTCAGCCTCCCAAGTCCTGGGATTACGGGAGCGGGGCACCATGTCCAGTCTCAATGGCACACAATCAGCACACCCTGTTCTTGGAGCCATCACCACGTGCTTGTCAGGGATAAACCTTGGCCCCTGTGCACTGTATAAGCAGGCACTTTCATCTGCTGAGCTATCAGGCCAGCCCTAGAACATTGATTTTCTTACACAAGTATATTTTGAGTGAAGCGTAATGTGTGTTTACATGTGTGTGCCCAGAAAATAGTCCTAAAACAGGTGAAATGCAATTATACCCTTTTAAAGAGTGATATTTACTACAGACCATTTAGAGACAGAAACCGGGTTGCCCTACTGTAGACTGTTATTAAAGATAACCAGCAAGCTGGATAGAGGGCTGCGACAACAGAAAATAAAATTCGCAGAGATTTTCTTTGGAATTTAAATTGGATTTTACTTCATTAAAATTTGCTTGACTTCTGTAAGTCTTTTGTTGTTTCCTACAGGTCTGATGAAGTTAATTTTGACAGTTTGGCACATATTTTAAATATTTATGGATTAGATCAGCATCTTACACTGCCTCTTCATTGATATCACTTTGATAACTTTTAGTTACAGAGTGTATGTAAATATTAACCTTTCCTTTTTGTCATCAATCTGAGAGCAAAGGATTTATATCTTTATTGCCTAATTTCTTCTTTACATTTGTTATACAATTTGTGGTAGTTCATACTATTAATGCAAGATAAGTTTTGAGTTCTAAATAAATATTGACTGGGGAAAGATTGATCCAATTATTTATGTTTCTTTAAAAATTAGACAATGCAAAGAAGTATTTATATATTGATAGTGTAATAACAAATATTACAGTAGAGCAGTCATTAACTTGAAGTTATTACCAATTCTATAGAGTAATATACATTATAGTCTTGACATTTTGAAATGTAGACAGAGATAAACCTGGTAGAATTCATGGTAATTTTACTCAGTAGATCACTCAAATAAATAATTGAGGGCTCAAAATTGCTTTGTGAAAATACCATTATATGATTTCTAAGTTTAGCAAAGTGAAATTAATTTCTTAGACTTATGAAAATGAAATGAATATTATTTATTTAATTTATAATGAAATAATTGTAAAGATAGGTACAATGAGCCACAACCAGCCACCTTTACCAAACTAAAAACATACTAAAATGAATGGCACTTGTATGACTTTGTAGAAATGTTTAGTATCTGAATCAATTGACAATATCAGGAGTAATATGCATGCTCCCTTGTTCATTCACCAGTGGCTGTTTTTGTTCAAGTATGTGAAGTACTTCTGGCCTTTAAAAGATTAGTAGCTAAAAATGGAAATAGTATTTTAATAACTATTGCACATTACTGTAAATCTACATCCCTATGATTTTTGTCCCATTTTTATATATTTCATACAGGGTCTCACGACACAGCTCAGACTTGTAGCGATCCTGCTTTAGCCTCCCCAGCGCTATGGCACGCCATAGCGCTCAGACTCAGTTGCTGGCTCAGCACATCCTCGGGGAGGGCCAGCGCGACATGGTGGGATCTAACTCCACAGTCCCTGTGAAAAGCAGACGCTTAATCTGCTGAGCTATCTCGCTGGCCCACTCCATATGATTTTTGTAAATTAAAAAAATAATATATACTCAAGTATTATTTGCACATGGAATCTGAATAAAATTTGTTTGCACTACATTAAAACTTTTTGGCCCATCATAAACTTTGAAAAGACATTTTACCATCTGCATTCCTTAACATTAAATTGTTCATTTGGAAAATATCTGTTCACTGTTTTGTGCAGATTGGTGAAGGGTTAGCTGAATTCATAACATAAATCAAGAAATGTATATGGTTATTATCATTGATAAGTTCACCAGAAAAATATCACTGACAATACACTAGGGATCATTCAGACTCATGGGAGAACGTAGTAGTGTTATGAAATGTGATGTTTTTGTTGAAAATTTGAAGATTTTCATTTGTAATGAATATAGTCAGGTTTGTGAGTGTTGAAGTGTGAATCTCATGTCATTTGTATTAAAGGCAAATGCATTCCAAATATTTAAATATGAATAAAAATAGGTCATTATTTGTTTCCTAAACTGAAAAACAGTTTTTGATAGAGAATTATAGCAGCTCATAACTACACAATGACTCATACGTTATTTGAGGAAGCCACTATATGCAGCACACAACAGAATATTTCTTTATTTCATCATAGAATATTTAAAAGTATCCCAAGAGTTCAAACTAAATATAAGTAATATTTTTATTCTTTTAAAAAATTTCTGATCTTTTTTTTTAATTGAGGGCATACATGATAATGAGTAAAATGACTCTAGTGGTTTCTTGTCACATTGTTGACTCTTGATAGGGTCCTCAATAGTTTTCTCCACTATGGGTTTTATACAAAAATGAACACTGCAATTCAGTAGTGAAGAATATGGTTTCTTAATCTTACTATGAATATAGTTGTGACTTCTAAGACTGTTGTTTTCCAGGAGTCCACAAAGCACAGACTGCAGGCTTCTGTTGTGTGTCAGTGAATACATACAGTAAATATTTGCTTACAGTAATATGATAGAGGAAAATAGCACAAGAACTTAAATAACTCTATAGAACTGGAAGTCTAAAAGGCTCAAAGTAGGGCTGAGGAGATAGCTCTGCTGTCTCAGGGTCTACCTGGCAAGCACAAAGACATTGGTTCAATCTGCAGTACTATATGCTGTGCTGGCCACCAAAACAGGGCATGGTGACACATGCCTGGAATCCCAAGGCTAAGTAGGCTGAGACAGGAGTTTCACTATGAATCTGAGATGTATAGCAAGACCCTGTACCAAATAAAAAAATAAAATAAAAGTTTTTTTTTCTAAAAAAATAAAGATAAAGCCCTAAATAGAAACGTAACATTTTGGACACAAAGGAGAATCAATGCTTAGAGAGAGAAGGAGGGAAGAAGCGAAGGAGGGAGGGAGGAAGAAGAGAGGAAAGAAGCTCAGCAGGCAATATTCGTTTAATTCTCAAAGTATGAAATCTTTGCACAAATACATTTCATATATTTAGATCTTTTACTCATTCTCAGGAGGTGCTGATTCAATAGTATGAGAGTTCTGAAAATGATTAGCACTTTGAATAATTCATTAATTTGACTAATTAAACCTATGAGTGAATCCTAAAGCTCTTGACTTATTTATACATGGAATGGTTGAGTTTTAAGTAGAAATTAATAATACTCCTTCACAACATTCCTTATCTGATTACTACTTTGCATCTCTGCTGATGATAAGAGATACCATGAAATACAACTAGAAAATCTCAGTGAGGGCCAGGGAGACAGCTGAGTGGCACAAGCACCTTACTGGCTATGTGCAAGGTCTGGAGTATGATCCCCAGTACTGCAAAAAAAAAAAAAAGAAGAAATATCAGTGATGCCTTCTGCTTCATGGGATATCTAATGCATTCATGTCTGTATTTTTTTTTTTTTTTTGTATTTTAGGGAACAATCTACAGGGTGTTCCAGGTCTCCCTACTAGATCAGACTCATAGTGATCCACCTGTTCACAGACCCCAACAGCTGGGATTACAGGTGCGCTTCACCATGCCCAGTCTCATTTGCTGTCTCAGCATGCCCTGGGGGTTGGGCCGGCATGGCAGGCCCAGTGATCAAACCCCTGCCTCTGCGCCTGCTTGCAGCCACTTTAATCTCCTGAGCTATTTGGCTGACCCTGTTTTGTCTAAGTGCAGCACACATCAAGCTCCCAACAAAACTATACATTAAACACACCAAAGCAGCACCATTCTGAGTAATGATACTGCTCTCACCACCCTCATTCTTTGCCCTTCTCTGTGGTCCTTTCCCTTTTGCTTGACTTACTATAGCCAGGCTGGTCATGTGAGATTTTGCCCAACAATCTTTACAAATACTGACAGTAAAGTTCAAACATATGAAGTGATATAGGGAGAGACTAACCTGCTGCTGCAGGGTTAAATTAAGACCAGACCTCCTCACTCTGTCAACTTTTACGGCAGTGACATTGTTTTTCCCTGTGTGAAACTAGAGAAAAGGAGATGGAGTTCAAGACTGCGTGCTGGGAACACCAGAGAACCACCAGAATGCATTGTAGGAGGTGAACTTCTTACAGTCAGTACTTCAGTCTTTTATACACGTTGTGAATTTAGTAAAACTTCTTCCCAAACATGGTGAAAAATAGCAGGATTTGGGGGGATGAAAGGAGGAAACACAGACATGACTTAAGAAAAAGAAATGAGAAGATGTTTGTTGTGCCAAAGGAAGGAAAGTAATGTTGTAGGGTTATGAACAGGCATTGTAGAAGATTTTTTCCTTTTGGCTTTTATTTAAATACAAGATTCATATTTTGAAATACTAAGTGATGAGCAATGTCAAGTTCATTTCTTTGAAAAATCTGATTTAGAGGTCATTCATGGGTTTCATATTTTGGGGCGTTCCCAATTTGACCTAGTCAAAGTATTTCCTTCAAAAAGAGACTTTTGTATAAATTTTATATTTTATTACATTTTTAAAATTAAAAAGGAATTCGCCATCATGCTTCTGTTAGTGGTGCAGTTGAGAAGATACACTGAAATATCGTGGCAGACAACAATATGAAAGTATAAATATTCCAAGAAAACTAAAAAATATTGTGTGACTCTGGAATTCAAATATTTAAAGGTTCTTCATATTATCATCCATATTTTAAGTTTACTAATAATAATGATACTAGTTTCTATTGAGTAGAGAACTTTGCCTTATAATGTCCATATAAGTCTTCATTTATATTAAAATTCAAATATTTATAAATGTATATATTTATTTATAATTAAAATTTATGCATATTATGTCACATGTGATTGTTCTCTGCTCTAGTAAAGTCTTTTATTCTCTAAATTTATATTACATATTAAATAATTTATTAAATAAGAAAAAAAGCTTAGCTCATTTATTAGGTGATAGATTAGGAAAACTGAAAATTACTTGTACTCTTAAAATCTCATATATACATCTTTTGACAATATTGTGCCTTCTGTGTAGTCCCAATAAAAGAAAATAATGGAAATAAATCTAAGGCATAAGAAAATTAGTACAGTACAAATGTTTTTATCCAATAAAAAACTAAATACTGAAAATCATTTGTAAGGATATGCAAACAGCAAATGCATATTTTTAAAAAGCTCAGATTTAACCTTGATTGTTAGATTTGCATTCTGCTTTTTCAACAAGGTATATAACAAAAAAGAGAAAGAGTATTTCACTTTCAATGAGCTATTCAATAATATTTAAAGTGGAAATATATTACGAGACTGACCTATACTGACACTAAGCACGGGAAATGAGAACAGTCATAAGAACAATTGAAGATTTAACTACAACAAAATCATTGAAAAGTTGATTAACTGGGAATTCTGTGAAGGAGCCTCATGTGAACAGGAAGGGAAATGACTTTGTCCTTCTTGTGGGAAATTATGAATAACTTGATTAGATTTTCCTTCTTAGTACTGTTTGACAGCTATTTCAAATAGGGTTTATAGGAAATGCTTCTGAAATTCTATCAATAACAAACTACATTAAAAAGTAATTATTTTTAGTAAAAGAAACCAAGAATTGAAAGATATGAATTAATTTTTCTTCAGTTCAATATTGAAGACTGTACTTTTTTCCCTTAAAAATTATGAAGGCAACTTATCAAAAGAGCATTCAAAGCAAGATTAGATTTTTAGAAGAAAGACCTGAAATACCAATAACAGTCTGTGGATTGAGGTAAGAAACTAATGCAGAGAAAAAAGCATGTAGTGAATGATTCAATTTTACTTCTGTCATTAGCATTAAAATTGTGAAAGCTGAATAATTTAGATAAGTTTTTAATGCGTTGTAACTATTTAATAAATTATGACTTCCTTCCAGTTCTTTAAATACTTGTGATTTTTGTTACATATTCTATATATTTGTTTTAGATTTTATTGCTGCTGTTTATGGCATCACATAGGATGATGTTAATTATGTTTCATATTTACTCTTTAATATGAAGTATTAGTATATATTCGATTTTCAGAAACACATAATATGTTATAGAGACAGACAGACAGACACAAACACACAGAGACAGGAAGATGAGGAGAGAGAGCTAAAAATGTATACATATTTCAGGAAAAAAAATCTTGTGTATGAATATTTAATACTCAATTTGAAACATGTGAGATTAACGTATGCTACCTTTGGCTTCTAAAATTACAAGGGGTGCTCAGACTGATCTCTGTGAGCTTCCAGGAATTTATTTTATGAGGAACTACTGCTTGGGCAAAGTTGGCAATTGAGGCTTTTAGTTTCCTGGGTTCTCTGGGATATATGACAACCTCTAGGGTCCCTCATATGAGGATAACAACGTCTGCTGAAAAGACATCAGACTATTTTTCTTTCTCTAAGTATGCATATGTTTCTACTGCCCTCTGTATATAGAGATGTATCAGAGAGGTAGGTATCTTATATTTAATCAAAATGACAAGAAAAAAGGTATTATGGTCTAAAAGAGGTAAATGTTACATTTTAGCCATCTTGACCTGGTATTAGGAACTAGGTATTGCTTTCAGTATTTCCTTCCTTGATGATCAGTGAGAAAAGAATTGGACATCAGTTCAGTGATTTGCACTTGAACATTTTCGTGTTGAGTTGCCTTCTCAGGGCTCAGTGCGAGACAGTGGGATAAAAGGGTCCTTTCTGGGATTCTCTGTTTACTAAGCAAAGCTGTGGAGGTAACGCACAGAGAGAATTATTAAAAATGTATGAAGCAGTAAGATTTCTCCAGGTAATGCCTCCTGGGTCTTGTTCTGACATAAATTTTGTTCCTGAGAAATTAGGTTGCCATGTGGTTACAAATGTTTGCTGATAAGATAGAGTGAGGGATGTTCCTGAAGTCATACCTAAATGGCTCGCAAGAATGAGCAGAGCGTAAATTAGAATTTCAAGCTGACATATTTGTAGACCATTTTCTTGAAGAAAAAAAATTCTACCTTTTACTGAATGTTCTTACATGACTATATTTAAAAATACATTTAAATATATTTTTAAAAATATTATAGTAATGACACTGTCTCAGTGACTGTTCTCTTGTTGCTGGTACAGATACCTGCCACCCCAAAATGAAGGAAGGATAGGTTCATTTATCTCATAGTTTGTGGAGGTTTTAGTCCATACTCACCTGGGTCCAAAGCAGACTGGCTATGGCACGGGACAGCAGTTCATGGTGGTGAAAAGCACCAAACAGCAGGAGCAAATGGGGGGAGTATTGGCAACAGAGAGCAAGTCTGTCTCCCATATGCTGCATTCCAGCTATCTGGCCCAGGCTGGGTGTAGCACTGACATCCATAATCCCAGCAGCACTCACACCCATAATTGCAGCAGCATTATGGGTTCATGAATTAATCACAAAGTCTAGGTCTGCTCCACCCACAACTGCATGAAGCTTTCAGGGGACAGCTATACGTAAATACTAACAATTGTGTATGAGTCATACACAATTTGAAGCAGAATGAATAAAGTAGAAAGAGGCAAATATGAAGGTACTGGATTTCAGAAAATGATGAGAGTGTTCTTAAAATACTGTGTGTAGATTGGGGCAATAGCTCTGTGGTCGAAGACCCGGCGTGGCAAGTGCAAAGACCTGAATTTGATCCCTGGTACCACATGGAGTGCTGGGCCCAAAACCTGGCATAGTGGTACACATCTGCAATCCCAGCCCTGGGGAGACTGACACAGAAGGATCACTATGAGTCTGAACTGTTTAGCAAGACCCTTTATTTTATTTATAAAATAAATAATATTTATCATTTAATAAATAAATAATTTAAAACATTATTTATATAATTGTGCATTTCTGATAAAAGATAAAATCAATTAATATTAAAGAGAATATGGGGAGAGTGCTTATTTTGAGATATTACTATTTTAATAGATTTAAATAAAAATCAAGCCAATGTTAGCTCAAATTTCAGCTCTTTGGTCTTCTGATACCCATCATTTAGACAGCTCTGCTGAACCTAAGTTTCTGGGGAAATAACAGTGGGACTATCTAGTAGAATTTAAGGGACATTAGAAAGGAGAGGATTGATTACACACGCTAAAAGCCCCAAATTTATGATGAAACTTGGAAGACATTTATTGATAAAAGAGACTAGAGGAAAACAAACAGATTTGGAGTTTATATAAAGAAAGGTTTAATTATTCTATCTCTCATCAAAGATGCCTTTTTGTCAAGGCCTGAAAAATTCAAGGCATGTCAACGATAGTGCCTAGGAGCTATAAAAATTTAAATATAATGTGCAAAGGTCTACATCAATATCTATATTTATATCTATATCATCTATATCTATTTTTTTTCTTTTTGGAAAAAGAAAGACAAAACTTTCTACAGCATTTGAACCAAAAGCAATTTGAAAAAGAAAAAAAAAAAAACAGGTAAACAGAATGTCATCAATACTTTCCCTGAAAAATGCTAGATTTTTCCCTGCTTTGAGAGCTTAAATTGCAAATTAGAGAATGATGGAAATATTTGAAAATCATATACTTGACCAAGGCTTTGCATGTAGAACACAGGAAGAAATAACTTTCCACTCTACAGTCTTACACACCAAGAAAGCCAATTTAGTTAGATGATGGACAAGGAGCATGAAGAACTCACTGAAGATTGTTCAAGACTGATCTTGAGTCTGGAGCACCAGACCGTTCATTCCTTATACTTTGAAAAACTCCTTTGAAAATAACAATATGCATATATTAACTGTTGTTATTCTCCTATTATTTTGTAATGAAATTTTGGTATGCCATTTTTCCATGAAAATATACTACATGATTAAGATTGTAGGCAAAACACCAACAGAAAAAAATACTGCCCCTGGGCCAGCGAGATAGCTCAGCAGTCTAAAGCGCCTGCTTAGGCAAACTTAGGCAAGTGCGGGGACCACAGTGAGATCCCCAGCACCACATGCCGTGCCAGCCCAACCGCCAGTGTGGGCTGAGCCACAAACACACACACACACACACACACACACACACACACACACGTACATGATAGTATTCAAATCACAAGTAAATATATTTAACTGCTAGAGGAACATGGAACTATAATGGAGTATCATTATCTATATCCCAGTAAAGCTAAAATTAAAAAACCCAAATGACCAAAAGTAGTACAAAGTTATGGAAAAAGTGGGTCATTTATATATGGCTTGTGAATACGGGACCTGATGTGACTACTCTACAAAAGCATAGAGAGTTTAATAAAATTAAATATCTGCTTATCATTTAATTCAGTAACTGCAGGCTTGGCTCTGTATCTCAGAAAACAAAAGTCAGGGTCACATAAAACTTACAAACAAGCGTTTATAGTAGATTTATTCAAAATTGTTCAAGACTAGAAATCACCGCTGCCTCTCAGTGACTGAATGTTTATACAAACTTTGCTCCATTCAGATGTGGAACATTACTCATCAGTGTAAAGGAGAGATTCCTGATACACTCAGCAACTTGAATGACTCTCAAAAGCATTTGCTAAATGAAAAAAACTCAATTTCTAAAGGTTATAAGACATTAAATGGCAATTAGCTAGCACTGTTGAAATATAAAATAGTAAAGATACTGAGAGAGCTTTGCTTGCCAATGCTTGCATGAAGGAAGTAGGACAATGAAAGGGCAGCAGCACACACAACGTTGGTGCAGGAATTGCTGAGTGTTCTGACTGGCTTGGCTCTTGGGATCAACTGAATAACACACACTCAGAAATGGTCATGTGCCTAACTGGTGAAATCGATGCAGCCAATGGAGAGTGGCAGTGCCAGTTATTTCCGTTACTTTAGGCAGGTTGATGTTTGTTTTTATTTTACTTTTTAAAATTTATGTATTTGGTACATGGTTTCACTATGCAGCTCAGATTCATAGTGATCCTCCTGCCTCAACCTCCCCAGGGCTGGGATTACAGGTATACACCATCATGTCTGATTTTGGTGGCTGCTCTGTGGTCCCAGGGCAGGACGGGCATTTCCATGAGGTATTAGAGGAGATGGAACCCCAGTCCTTGTGATTGCCAGGTTGGCGCTTAGTGTGCTGAGCTATCTCCTTGGCCCAATATTGTTAATTATGAAAACTGAATGAAGAATGTGCAGGAATTTTCTCTTCAATATTTATTACAACTGCAAGCCAATCTATCATCATATTAAAAAAGTACCTGTCATATTCAAGAAATATTGAAAAAAGCAATATGTTGTGATATAAATAATATAATACATAAAAAGTAAGACTCAATTATCAATGAAAATTTTGAGAAAATATGATATATATATATATATATATATAATGCAATCATGGACTTGAGCTAAAAATATTTAGAATAAGATTAGAAAATACTTTATAATAATATGAAACTATTACAAATAAATATGTTAAACTGTATGTTAGAATTGATACATGAAGTATTTTAATGTACAGAAAACATAAATAAAATAATTCTGAATAAGAAAGCCTTAAATTTCAAAATGTGTGAAGTTTTCCCTTTTTATTATTTATTTACAGTACTATTTAAACAATATTTTCAGTTGGCTGAATTGCTGCATAATTTTAAATCTGATATAATTAAAAGGTCAACATTTGGACATATTTGAGGACTCACAATATACTATTTTAACAATTATTTAAAATTAAGGTTATTAGGTAAGGTACATAATTGCTATATTAGTAGTAGATATGTACACTAACATACTTTGTTTATGTAAAGCATATATATGCAGAATTATTAAATATGTTCTAATTAACTAAGTGAATAAGGAACTTATAAAGAACAGAAAATTATCACTAGATGAGAAATAGGTATATGTAAGTAAAGATTTTTCACATACAATAATCAATATAGGAAACAAAGTTGATTTGTTTAATAAATTTCTGTAATATCCCTTTCATTACAATCAACAAAACATGGGCTGGCAAGATAGCTCATTGGCCTAAAACACCTGTTTAGGCAAGATTAGGCATTCCCAGCACCACATGCTGCATCAGGGCAGGGTGAGCTGGGCACAAAAAAAAAAAAAGAATTGACAAAACACCTTCCTGATCTAATTGTACATAATATTAGATAAATGCCAATATATTAGAAAGCAATTATACCTACAAAAAATATATGAAATTATATATGAGATTCTTTATTATTTTTTAATTTTAATTTTTTATTCTTAAAAATCGAGTTAAAAATATGAAATTGATGTTTTAATATAATACATGTGCCAAGTGTGTAAAGACTTGAGGCCAAATGACTTTGAAAATGTGACCTTTTCATGTTTTCCACATTGTGAGTTTGGGTTTTCATAGTGTTTATGAACTAAAAGGATCAAAATGAAAGATTTTATTATTGAAAGCAAAGGAACAGTAGTTTATTGATTTTTATTTTCAATGAAGAACTTGAACCTCAAAAAAAAAATCCTTCCTCCCAATTCTATGTGTATGAATTCATTGGATGAGAAAAATAGCTCTATTTTAAATAAGGATGGCAAAATATAGTTCTTTGAAGAATTGAAAGGTATGTTATAAAACAGTGAGGATGCGGGCCAGTGAGATAGCTCAGCAGACCAAGTGCCTCCTTAGGCAAGAGCAGGGACCAGGGTTCTGGCCCCTGAGACCAGACATGGTGGCACATGCCTGTAATCCCAGCACTGGGGAGGCTGAAACCAGGAGGATCACTATGAGTCTGAGCTGTGTAGTGAGACCTTGTACCAAATGCATGAAGAAAAATGTGCGGATACATTTCTAAATGGTTGACTGATAATAAATTGCTAGAATATACCAATTTCCGGTCTTATTAAAATATCTCACAGACTGAATATATTCTTCAAATTAGTTCATTTGGTTTAACACCCAAACTTTGTGATGGGAAAGGAATTCTACCATAACGAGTTTTTCAGCTTGTTAACCTACAACACTCAAGCTTTTGTATAAAATGCTCTTTCTCCTTTTCTTGCCCCTGCTATGCTCTATTGGTTTTCTGAAAACTCTAATTGCAATTAATTTTAATATACTAACTTTAATTGGCTATTTTTAGTGAAGTTTTAGATCCAAAACAAAATGAAAGTAATGTTGAATAATTTTACCTATACTACGTGGATGGCCCAATATGTTTACAGACTTTCTCCCCATCTACATCTCTTTCCATAGTACTACTGTTAAAATTGATAAATGTGTAGTGTATTGTCTTGGAGAGTCCCTACTTCACTTTAAGTTCATTTTTGATGTATTCTATTCTGTGAGTTTGAACGCAGGTGTAGTGACATGTATGCACAATTATATCATGCAAAATCCTTTCACTGCCCTGAATATCCTTTCTCTTTGACTATTCTTCCTAATCTCTAAAACCCTGGCATCCATTTATCTACTTATAGTCTTCATTATTTTGATTTTCCTAGGTCATACAGTTGGAATGATATAGTACGTAACTTTTTCAAATTGGCCTCTTTCACTTAGCAGTGTGTATTTGTGTTTCTTCTATGTACTTTAATGGTTCAAATGCTGATGTGTTTCAATGATGAATAATACTACAACATTAGATATACTGCAGTTATTTATCTATTGATGTGCTTAAGGACATTTTGGGGTTTCAGATTTTAACAATTATAAATAAATTTGATATAATCCTATGTAAGGGATTTTGTAGGTGCATACATTTTCAACTCCTTTGGGAGAATGTCAAGGAATATACTGGATCATTGGAAGGAGTATATTTAGTTTTGTAAGAAACTTCCAAATTTTCCTCTAAAGTGACTATATTTTTCATACTCTTACCAGTAATTATTGAGAGGTGATCCTATTATCTTAAATTGATGCTTATTTTGACTGCTTGTGACACTATTTAAATTTCTCCTCTGAACTGATTTAGCATTCAAATATTATTTTCTATGTAAATGTAAATCCCTCCCATCAGGTATAATATAGATGTATCTCCTGCTCTTCACAGTCTTTCATTTATTAGTAAGGAAATTGTTTGAATAAATTAAGAAAACTCAACTTTGAACATGTCAGGTTCCTAGACAAATGACTAAATATATGCCATTATGTAACAATATATTAGGCATATCTGTGTATAATTATAACACCTTATAATAAGTTTGGAAATAAACAACCACATATATGTAGATATACAGTACATATTTATATGCATTTATTTTTTAATACATCTCAGTCAATTTTGGCAGTTGTTATGTACCTGAATATGTTAAATTTGTGTGACAGGGTATAATAGTGGAAATTGACTCTTTGCCCTAGATATAACCTGGAACAAACAAAGCAGTTGATGAAATGCTAAACATGAGAGAGAGAGAGAGAGAGAGAGAGAGAGAGAGAGAGAGATTTACATCTTTGACCTTTCAGAGTGAAAGTCTTTGCTAAAAGACCACAAAAAATGTACAGCAAGGAAACAAAGTTATTATTTATACACAAAATGAAATATTTCTGTGTATAGCCTCCTACAGCTAAGATAATATTTGTTTTATGGCTTGTGTCTATATGCTCCCCCCAAACCTCATAGGATCCTATGTGGGGTGTTTTCACAGTGGCTGGATATGGAGTGGGCAGTTTACTAGTGCTGCAATGCTAGGAATAAGAATGGTAGGATTGCTATGTTTGTGATCACAAAACCGGTCCACTGATTGGTTTGACACAGCTTAACTCTGGTAGCCTGGATACAGCAACAGGCACACAAAAAAACGCTTGTCTTGTCCCTCTGTGTTTTTCTGCCTTCTGTCCAACATGACCTGTTTCTTCTTTGTGATGCCTGCCTGCCCCAGTGTGAGATAAACAAACTTTTTCACCTTTAACTTCAGTTGTTGGATATTTGTCTCAGCAAGAAGAAGGGTAACTGATGCAAATTTAGAGCCAGAGAAGTAAGGGTGTTACAGTGACTGTATTTGATCTTGTGATTTACGAGCCTTTGGAACTGCCTTATTGGAAAGGGAAAAGTTAGGAAAGGTTTCGAGATGCCTTGTTGCAAAAGCCGAAAAAGCAGATTTGGAACACAGTAGGTTGTACTTGTTGGTTGATTCCAGTCAGAGTTCAGAATGTCAGAATGCACACAGAAAAGATATCAGTGAAAACCAGGCTCAGGAGGAGTTTCAGCTGCAAAGGACTACATTGTTTCTTGGACTTTTGACAGTGTGTATTATGCATTTATGTATCAAGCTTTTTGTACCAATTTTATTTGATTAAGTTTATTTGGTATAATTTAGATATAATGATCATATTTTATATGGAATTTGAAGCTGTACATGGTGTATTTTAGTTATTCTTTGTTTCCCACTCCTCTTCCCTCACTTCATCCTCTCTTCCTCTCCCTATTTGCAAAGTTTGGTTTCTATTTTGTCCTTTTTTCTTTTTCCTTCCTCTCATTTCCCCCTTTCCCTCCCTAAATCCTCTTTGTGCTTGAACAATTTCTTCCTGTTTCCAATATCTATTGTACATTTTGGTCCTTGCTTACTCATTCAGTTCCTCACATCAGAGAGACAATGTGATCATTCCATGTGTTTCAGATTTATTTCATGTAAGAGTATGGCCTTTTAGTGAATCCATTTACTTACAAATATCTCAAGTTTAACTTCCTTATTGATGCATAGCACTCCATTCTATAGAAAGGAAAAAAAAAACCCATAGCCATTCCTTGATTGCTGAGCATCTAGAGTGTTTACAAGATGCAGCTTTTGCAAACTATGCCACTGTAAACATGAGCACACGTGCATTGCTGTGGTATGATGTTTTTAATAGTTCAGGAAAGATAACCTAGAAAGGGAATACATGGATCTAAGTGAACCTTTATCCCTCGTGTTTTGAGAAATCTACACAAAGATTTCCTCAGTGGTTGCACCAATCTACACTCCCCCAAGCGGTAGAGAAGAATTCCTGCTTATGACTAGTCCCCTCATGTTATTGATTGATTTTCTGGAGTGACATTGATTCTCTGCATTGTTTTAGCTTGTATCTCCTGAGTGACCAGTGATTGATTGAAATTTATTTCATATGTTTATTTTCCATTTGTAGTTCTTCATCTGAGAAGTGTATATTCATCTCAGATGACTATTTTTGTGTAGATTCTTTGAATTTGTGGGTTCTTAAGTTTTTTAATCTCTTAAGTATTCTAGACAGAAGTCCTTTGTTTGAGGGGTAGTTGGCTAATTTTTTTCCCCAATATGTGGTTGTCTTTTCCTTCTGTTGGTGATTTTTTGATGGACAAAACATTTTTAATATGATGAGATCCCAGTTGTTGACTCTTTCAAATGGTTTTCATGCAGTGTGGGTTTTGTTCATGATTCCATACCTACATTTGTGTCTTCAAGATTTCTACAGACTTTTTCTTTCAGTAGACTTATTTTTTCTATTTTCATACTTAGATATTTTATACATTTTGATTTTTGTTTAGTGCATAGTGATAGACATGGATCTTAGTTTTTCTCTGGCATGTGGAAAACCATTGTTTCAGCACCCTTCATCAAAGAGGCTGTATATCTTCCAGTGAATGTCTGGTCCCCCTTCTTAAAGATAAGATGGCTGAGTAGGCTTGACTTGTTTCTATATCTTCTCTTTTGTTCCACTGAATTGCAGGTCTTTTTCTCCTTCCTTTTTTGTCAGCAGCATACTGTTTTTATTACAATAGTGCTGTAATACAAATTCAAATCAAAGATTTTGATGGCCCTCCCTTGCCTTTGTTACACAAAATTTATTTTTATGCTATTATGGCTCAATTCTAATTCTTAATGCATTTTAGGATTGTTTTCTATAGTTTCATGTATGCTAATGCTATTTTGATTGGGATTGTATTAAATCTATGTAACAATTTGGAAATATAGCCATTTTCACTGTGTTCAGGCTTGCTGTCCAAGGACAAGACATATCTTTTCATTTTCGGATATCCTCTGCAATCAGATACCTGTAGTTTTATGTGTAAAGATTGTTTAGTTCCTTTGTTAAATTGATTCCTATGTATTTCATTATTTTTGATGCTTTTGTGAAAGATGGTGTTTCCGTGACTTCCTTTTCAGTAAGCTTGTTATTTGTGTAAGGGACACTATCGATTTTTGTAGTTTTTACTTTCTTTTTTTTTCTCAAAACCAATGAACTTTATTTTTTTGCATATTTATTTATTTTGACATCAGTTATTTTATTTTCTATCCAGCTACACTTTTAAATATGAATATCTAGAAGACTTTTGATGGCTTTTTGAATTCTATGTAGAGTACCATGTCATTTGCAAATAATGATAATTTCAATTCTTCCTTGCCTTTATTGCTTTTATTTTTTTTATCATGTTAAATTACTCTGGCTAATATTTCCCAAACTATATATTAGATAGGAGTGGTGACAGTAGATACTTTTTTTTGTTTCTCATTTTAAAGTAAATTTGTTAAGTTTGGGGACATTTAGAATGTTGGTTGTTGGTTTGTAATAGATGATTTTTATCAGATAAAGATAAAGACCATGTATTCCAATTTCCAAGTTGGTGATGGTATATAATCTTCGTGATGTTTTGCTGCATTCTGTTTGCTGGTATCTAATGGAATATTTTTTGTGTTTATGTTTGTGAAAGAGATTGGCCTGTAGTTCTGTTATTTGGTTGGGTCTTTCTGTAGTTCTGAAATCAAGTTAATACTTATTTTTAGGAATGAACTGGGGAGTATTGTTTCTCTCTCAATTCCTTTAAAGAATTTAAGGACTAATGCCATTAGATTTTCTCTAAATTTCTTGTACCATTCTGCAGTGAATCCATTAGAGACTTGGCATTTCTTTGTTGCAAGTTTCAAATTACATTTTCAATTTCATTGACTCTTACTGCTTTATTTAGAATTTTTATATATTCCCAAATCAATTTTGGTAATTCATATGAATCTAAGAATCTCTCCATTTCTTCTGGGTTTTCCATATTATTAGAATCTACAATCTTAATGTAGGTATTGATGGTCTTCTACAGTATACTTTGTGTTTCACTGTTTTCACTCCTCATTGCATGGATCTGAGTCTTTTTTTACATCTTATGTGGTTTACTACTATCAATTCCCCTTATTAGGCTTCATTCATTGGTCTCCTAAGTTCCAATATGTTTTACCAACATTATCATTTGATTGTGGATTCCATTATATTTCTTCTGTAATTTCATGTTTGTCCGTTGTTTATTCAGGAGAGTGTTATTTTATTTTAATGTGTTTGTTCAGTTTTTGTAGTTTCTTTTGTTATTGATTTTCAATTTTTTTGCACTATATTCTGATAATTTTCCTGGGATTTTAATTTCTTTGCATTTACTTTAGCATATACTATAGGCTGGTTCATGTTCTACAGTAGAGATCAACCCATATGCAGCTGACAATCATGTGTATTTTCATGTTGTAGGATTTAACACTGTGTACACATATAATTAGTCCATTTATTTGCATTTATGGTTCAATTCTAGTATTGCCTTGTTGATTTTTGCCTTGCTTTTTGCCTCTTTGTGATATTGTGGTATTAAGGTCTTCATTTACAACTGTGCTACTATTTATTTGATTTTTATTCCCATTATTTGCTTTGTATAGGAGAGTATACTTATATTTTGCCCACGTATAACTATTATTGCTATCTCTTCATCTTGAAGTTTTTCCTTAAGAAGTGTGTTGTGACCTCCTCTGTCTCTTTTGTTCAGTCTTTAATTGAAACTCATTTTGTCTGCAAATAGAATAGTATTTTGGTTAATTTTATCTTGCTAAGACAAGATGCCCAGCACTCCCAATTAAGGAAAAACAAAAGCTTATGTAGCTCAGAGTTGGTGGAAGTTTCAGTCAGTGACCAACTAGCTACAAGGCAGGGTGGCATAGCAAGGGACAACAGCCCTAGGTGGCAGAAGACAGCAAAAGCAACAAGAGCAAAATGGGGAGAACAACCCTCTTTTCCTACCTTGGGATTTAAGTAGGCTATTACTCACTAGGATGATTGTGTGTAGAACTCACATCTTCTCTGTGAACTCCTCTTACATAGGAAGAGGATATTTAAAAGTAAGACCCTAGCTCCCTATTGAGTCTCTTGGTTAAACTTCTACACTATCCATGTTGACACTATGTATCAATTACAGATATTGACCACTGTTTTTTGGGGGGAGGAGTTACTGTTATGTGAAGTATTGATTTCCATACTTTTGAGTTTCAGCCTATGAGTGTCTTCTATAATTAAATGTGGTTGATTTATGCAGCATGTTGTAGGAGCTTGTTTATTCATTCTGCTCATCTGTTTCTTTTCATTGGAGAATTGAGAACCTTTGCATTAATAACTGCTGATAATTATAACTAATATGTGTTGACTTATCCTTTTTGTTTTTATTTTCCTATTCTTGTTTCCCTGTTTTTCACCTGTATTTAATTTTTACCTTTCCTGGCGAATTCTTTCTATTGATATTTTCGGAAATACGCTTATTTATCTCTTTCTGAAATATGCTACATAACATTAGTAGAACTAGTTTGGTTACACATGAATTTCTTAAGTTTTTCCCTATCATGGAACCATCTCATTTGTCCATTAATTTTGAAAGATAGTTTTGCAGGATACGTCAATCTGGATTAATTTTTCTTTTCTTTCAAGACTTGAAATATACTTCAAGTTTTCCTTAATTTAAGGGTTTGTATTGTAAAGTTAGTTGTGATCCTGGTGGACTTTATACCTTGTTTGTTTCTTTGCTATAATACCTTTTAATATTTTGATCATGTGTTGAATTTCTGGAATCTTATTATATTCTTTGGAATAGCTCTATTTTGAATAAATAATTGGGATTCTATATGCCTCACTTATAGATTTAATTATTTTTTCATGCCTGGAAAATTTTCTGCCATTACTTTTTTGAACAGTTTTCTTTGTGTTCTTTGTGCAGATTTCTGGATTTTCTTTGACTCCAATCAGTCCTGTGTTCTTTGCATCACAATGCAGCAATTGATGCATTTTTTCATGATCCCTTGCAATTTTTAAAGAATCTTTCTTCTCATCATCACTAACTGCCATCTTGTCTGATATTTTTCACCTTTGTTCAATCAATTTAGTAAACTTTCAGTGCAATTTTTAATTTCTTTCTTTCTTTCTTTCTTTCTTTCTTTCTTTCTTTCTTTCTGTCTGTCTGTCTGT